>KV751402.1:970120-998230 GCA_001698575.1 Mola mola
TGGTACTATTAAAATAAATAAATAAATAAATAAAAGCAGTTCTCATTATATCCAGCCGTCATGTGGCATCATCATCTACTTACAGTAAGTCTTTCACAAAATGCATGTCGTATTGAATAATTTAATCGATGTTTTAGGAACATTTGCGCTCTCCACTATAGTCTGCTGACATGTACTGCAGAGCAAGACCAGCATGAAAATAACCCAATGGTGCTCTGTGATGTGCAGTGGAAACCACCAGGGTTGTTGCCTCTCTACCTGATGAGACGACCAGTAATTTAACGGCATTTACCTGCACATGACTTTTTCTTTTTGTTATTGTTTAATGATTTATAGTCTTCTTCTGCCTGTGTGAACGCAAAAAGAATCCGCCAAAAAGTGAAACAATATATCATTTTCACGCTGGTGTGGACAAGGACGTGGACTATTAGTTGTGAACATGACCTAAGAAGCTTTCTTTCTATGGACTTGGGCTTTTCAA
Source organism: Mola mola (assembly GCA_001698575.1). NCBI lineage: Eukaryota > Metazoa > Chordata > Actinopteri > Tetraodontiformes > Molidae > Mola > Mola mola. Next base: position 970,602 of record KV751402.1, read on the forward strand.
CTTAGCAAACTTCATACATACACAAAGATACTGTATTTAGCACACTAAAAGTAAAGGAAGTTTAGTTTGAAAACTTGTTCTAAACACAGCCTGATTTTAAAGCTGCATTATCATTTGAATAGAGTCTAGTTTCTGACCAGTATTGTATGTTGAAACCCAGTGTTCAAACCATCGCCTCTCCTTCCTAGCGATTGTAGCCCTCCCTGTGTCCTCCAGCTAGTCACTAACTACTGTATGTTTGTGTTCTGTTTGTCGCTGTGAAGGTAGTGCACATTTGGTTTTGAGAGCTTTGTCTCGTAAAAGAGCTGCTTGTTTAAAACAACTTTATGAGAGCAATTAAAGTGAAGTGTAACTACACTCTCTGAAAGGGTGGTGCAGATTAGGCTGATGATTTCATCACTATGAGGACGGCGTTCGTCGAGTGTGAAAAGCTTTGTCAGGTTTGGCACAAAGCTATGACCAAGTTTCTCAAAAGAAGACAAAATCAATAGAAATTACTCCTGAATATCATATTTCTTCAGGGTAAACTGTCTGCCATTTAGCTGTTTTATTTTTTAATAGTGGGATCTAGTTGTCATAAAAAAGGAATTAAATGGTAATAATCCTTTGTTTGAATTTTATCTTTTGCTTACTTTGCATTCATCTGCAGTCATTGCTACGCTTTATCAGAAATGAACCTGTCTCAAATATATTCTGCTTAAAGCCAACAAGATAGGGGATCACAGCGGTGCAGTCAGCCACTGTTGGCCGTCACCAGTTAAAGTCCTTCCTTAAGCCAGTGAATGTGTTTATTTGTGCTTGATCTATAATCTACTTGTAGCCTACTGTAAGCTTGAGAGAAAAACGGTCTCAGAGGGTGATGCTGGCCTGCTTCCAGTCAGAACACCAGTGTCAGAGGAACCGGGCTTTGAATCGGCAAGGGGTTCATCATTAAGAGAAGCGAGCAAGGATGATTCCAGGCAGGAAAAAGTCTAATGGAATTGAGCGGTGACTTCGGCCCTCTGGGAGATTATGCCACAGTCTGTCTGTAATGAGCACCGTAATGGCACAATTACAGCAGCACTTAATGACTCAAAATCGGCCACCACTGTTAGTATGCTGAGACCCTCTACTGTAAGTCGTTCTCTTACCACATTAGCCAAAGCCCTGCACAATTACTACACAATTTAAAAGCATGTCATATTCACATGAAACACTGAATATCTGTCTCTGTGTGTATAGTTTTCTACCATTGACCAATTTTCTGCCTAAAAGCCTGCTTGTACCAGCTGTTGAAAGAGTGAAATTTTCAGGGGTCAACTCATCTGGAAAGCGAATCACTCCATTCTGCAGGTTAATATACCCCATTGTTTGGTAAAGTTAACTATCTTAATTGAATATGCATTTTCATTTAAATCTGCATCTTTTTCCTTTACAAAATAAATGCAATTCCTGAAAATCTCATTCATTCCCATGCAGGTACAGTTCGTTGTACTAAGATAAATAATAAATTGGAGTAAACGACTTCACGAAAAAATATTCTAACTAGTTTTTATGTTACAAATTACTTAGTTTAATTAACGATGATGGCTGACAATAGCAGAAGTAATAGAGAATAGCTGTTGCTTTTATATAGCACAAATACAGGTATGTGTCTTATGAAAGTTAAGATTAAGGGCCAATGGGGCAGCAGCTCTCTGGGGAAATCCAGTTGACACTGCCAAAGGATTCTGCTCAACGCAGCTAACAAGATTGGATGTTATGTCAAGCAAAGGTGCAATTTTCATTAACCTCCAGCAGTGCTGTGATTTGAATGTGCCAGCCCAGCAATTAGTTGATTGTGACTGACTGAAAAAAAGAAAATGCTTCACAGCTCTGCTGAGAGAAAGAAGTTACGGAGCAGGAGAACATTTGGCATCTGGGTTTCTCAACTCTTCAGCACACACCCCCACAACATATCTGTCTTTGTTCAATAGTTCCAACTTTGTGAAAAATTGAGAAACTGAGATCAGAAATAACCACATGAAGATTAATTAACGAGACGTTAATCTAGATTGTGTTAATCAACCTCCCATTCTGCCAAATTGAACTATTCTGGTTTGTGAGCCGCTCATAACCATTATTCTAACAAGACAGGTTTGATACATTCATTTCATGTACAGTAGTTGTTTGATCACGATTTTTGAGCAATAGAGGTCTGAGGAAGAAATGCATTGTATGAAGCAAGCTAGCCATAAATACGCTTTCAACTTATTTTACCTTTATTTTACCTATGTTTCTCCACAAACTTGAGACATGAAACTGAAGCTTCAAGAAACCAAATAATGATAAGTTGGTTCTCGCTCTAATGAGAAATTCAGGTGTTTTGGTTTAGGTAGGGACCTTGATCTGATATATTTCAGCTAAATTTGTTTGATTGTTGCAATGTTAAATGTATAGCCTTATAGCAATGCCAAACTACTATAGCAGCTAATCACAGTAGCCTCCCTAAACTATGATGCCGGGGAGGATACAACGTTCCATTGCTGTGCGTAATCTGCTCTTACATTAACTACATTTTATCTCTCTATGTTATGTATATGTCCTGATGAACTGCTGACTTGTCCTGGGTGGACCCCACCTTTGCACAGGGGCAACCGGGATAAGCTCACCGTGTAGGATAATATGTGATATATAATGGTTGGATGGTTGTAGCTCTTACCCAACTGAATCCAGAGGCAATTGCCCAGTGCCCATTGATAAAAGATAATTAAAAAGATAGATTTCTCAAACCAATCCACATGTGAAAAGTAAGTAAGTCCTGTGGAAAGTGAGTCAGCAATTGTTGGCAAATAATGTACTAAAAGTCATTGTGCATAATAATAATACTTAATGCAATCAATTGTATTGATTTTAGGACAAAATATTGGAAAGGTTAAACGTAGCATGCATTTGGATAGAAATTCAAAGAATTTAGAATATAGAATGTAATTCAGGACAAAAATAAGTATATATAGACTGAGTGTTCAAAAGTGTAGTGTTTCAATTTATTTCATTATTTAATTATAGTTTACCTTATTAATTTCCAATGTAGGTGCTGGTGTGAAGCAAAGGGCAGAACATATTTACCTTTTAAGGAGTTTAAGAAATTGAGTATATATGGTTCTTGTGCATATAGAGAGCTCCCCCATAAAGAACCAGGTCTCAATGAGAGCTGAAAATATCTGTACTCCATTTTCAGATCTGGGAAGGGAAGGGATAATGATTGGTCTGAAAGCTCAGGCAGGAGTTATTTATCATGCTGATAATCTTCATCAATGGGTTGAAATGCAGCGTGAAGTAGCTCATCAGACAAACCTGTTTGAGCTTTCCCTGGGCAGTCACTCTCCCCTCAATGAACTCCTCAGTCAGAGCCGATTGAGTGTATGCATCATGTGCAGCTTCAAGGGGATGCAGGCCCTAATGTGATATGATTTGCATGCATGGTTGTGCAAAGAGTCTTGAAACAAGAATTTTGGTCTAAATATAGAGCCCCTACTTTCTTCAGTGAAATAAGAGAACCAGCTTTGAAACTTCATTCCATTTATATTCCTTCTTTGTGCTCCTTGAGACATTCGATGTTGCAAAAGGTTGCAGACGAATCCAGGCTGACATTTGAATACACAGCCTGACTCTCAATTCTCTCCCTTAGCCTGTTTTTCTGTGACATTCTGCCAGACTTTATATTCACAGCCACTGATCGATATGTTATTGCAGCATTGTCAGGGACATATCTGCCATTTAGATTTCAGCCGGGCAGCCTGACATTCTCCCCTTCTCTCCACAGCGCGGTCTGGGTTTTTGCAAAATTGGAAATCTCTGTAGGTGATATCACAGGTGTGTTACTAAAAGCCAAGGTGTCATTCTTTTAAAGGTTATCAAAAGCATCACCTGGGCGAAGACTTGCTGCAGTGACAAAAGAGTGAGTTGGCCGAGTTGCCTCCGGCTCTTCCAGTAAACAAGAGAGCTAACACAGCATTAAAAGTGCTTTAATTTTTTAATTGCAGCAAACGATTTCCCCAGCCAATTATCCAAATGCCACAGTGAAACTTTGTGAGACTTTCCCCGAAGTGCTGGGTATCATGCCCCACACATTGGTAATAGCAAAATGGAGAGCTGATCCCCTTTTATGTAGGCAAAAAAAATCATTCAACCACTTTAAATCCATCTGTATGAGTAGGCAAGCAACTGTAATGGCATGGTGTAGTCACCCCCATTGTTGTGAAGGCCAAAGTAGAAATAGGCTGTTTTGAGTTCATTTTTTGTCCTTATCTCTGTGTGCGTCCATTTGCTGACCATTAATCAGGTACAATTGTCCCTTTTTCTTCTTCTGACTTTTTTCATCATTGTAAATCGCTTAAACAGCTTTTTACATCTCTCTTTCTTCTGTCATTATTATTTTTCTACTCTCTTTTTCATTGTACCCTTTGTTTCTAGGGCTCCCGGTAGTCATATTAGCTTGTCAAGGCAAGACTTTTTGATCTATCTCCCAGTTTTAAAATAGACTTTGCTGAGACAGTTCCAGGTTGGGAGAGAAAATCAGCAAGAATTCAGTCTCCGGTGTTGCTGTATGCAGGCAGCTTTGCAGAGTGGGTTTGACAGTGTCTAGGCTGGGGAAAACATGTCTCACTTTTGATTGGCAACATGACAAAATATTTGAAGGCTTTTTTCCTTCTTTCCTGCAGCTTCCCCTGAAAGCTTGTTATGTACAACACAAGGGCTTCCTTCCCTCAGCCGCGCATCAGAATAATTCTGCATTTGTTGTATATAAAGAAATTGCTGGTGGATTCGAGATAAAACGTTTGTGGCCAGAGATCCGGAAGGTGATCCAACAAGGGCAAGGGGTAGCTTCTGAAAGGAGAGTGCAGCGTCGCGTTGTTTCACATTTCAGGTTTAGTGTTTTCCCTGTTAATCCCTGACTCAGATAACCTCTGATCTGAGCCAACTGCAGCTTCCTTGTTGAGGGTGCCGGAGATATTCATCTTCGCAGTGTCTCTTGGTGGTGTTGTCACATTTAAGAGAGCAGCAGGATGTTAAAGTAACCTCTTTGCAAAGGCCGAAATGGGTGAAGCCCGCGAATCAGAACAATGTCACAAAGAAGATGCAGTGTGAGATTACCCTTTTGTTTTAGGTTTCTTCATGTCTGCAGTTCATTTTTTTTTTAAAACGGACAGGTATTTTTGTTGTAAGCGTCTCCCACCCTCCCCTAGTGTGATTTTTCAGTTTTTCAGTAGGTACCTGAGAGAAAAGAGTATCAATGCTTAAAATATTCACATTAACAAAATAGATATAATTTTGGAGGAAAAAGACTTCTTAGCTTTTTGTTTTTTCCTAGCAGCGAGATGAGAAGTTTACCATCGATCACATATACTGTGCCAATGGAGTTGAAGTTGTGACTTTTTTAAAGCCTAGCGAAGCATACTTCTGGAAAGAAGTAAAACTATTTCATTTAGAAGCAATATAAAGACAACATAAACAGATGATGTAGTGCAGTTGGGGTTGACTAGCAGATCTTGCACACACACACACACACACACATGACTTTTACCCAAAAATATGGAGTTCACATCCCATTTGAAACCAAGCATCACCAGCGTTATTTCCTTAACTGGACCAGCTTGGCTTTGTGCTTGTGTTTATTTTGTGGTACAGCATTGCTTTACACAGATCAAAACGTTGTACATTCAGTAATGCCTAAAGGACCTGTTGTGTATCAGACAAGGCTTAGCTTGTTGATTGGCAATATCAACAGGTCCCTTCTGCATCTAGATGGGCCCTGAAGGACTATGACAAAATATGGATAACTAATGAGCTGGGATCAGAATGAATTGTTTGGTGTCCTTTGTGAAGTGAAAGAGCATTTTCACTGTGTTTAAAATTGGTTTTGACCTGGTCTCATTCCTAGGGCCTCACAGACACTCCTGGCTTTGAGCTAATCCTAAGTAAGAATATTCACAACATTTTTGGATGGTCAGAACAACTACAAACAAAGCAGGTTGATGGTGTTGGAATGGCAGGTCACACACACATCACTTTGATGCAAAACACGAGGTGCTGTGTCCCATGTGAATCCAAATGCCAGCAGAATAGTTTTCATGCCAAACTTATTCAAAGTGTTGTTCCATGTCAAGCTCCTGTTAAGGAAGGCTTTCTGAACTGGTGCACACAGATGCTTAAGTGTATCTTTTGCAGCAACACACACATATACAGACTGTTCGGAGCACTTTTTATACTCCACACCCTCAGAGCTGTCTTTCTTTGCTGCGTTTCTCTCCTCATCTATCTCTTTTTTCTCTTCCATCTGTAATGAGCTATCCGTGGAGTTTAAGCAGCTTCTTAGATAATGAGGCACATTACCCCAGGGAGTGAAGCTAGAGCCACAACTTTGATACACCATTTCTTCATCGTGAAAATGAAAGTAATCAGAACGGAGAGACGGCGGAGAGAAATGCATGCGGCTTTAGTGTCAAGAGGAGCCTTCTTTCCCTCCTCAAAGCTGTAGACGCCATTAATGAAAGCTACTTGATAGACAAAATACTCATTGGTACTGCCCAATTGAGGAATACAATCCTTGTGAGTCTGCCAGATCCAGCCTGTTTTAAAACAGAAGTGCCCCCAAACAACAGACCATCAATTTTTAATTATGTTCCGTATCAAGTACTGATAATCACATTTGTGCGTCCACCACTTAACGAATAGCACAAATGCATTTCAAAAGGTCCCCAGCTGCAATGCACTCTCAAACCATAAAGGCAACAGGTTATTGTATAGCTATAAACAGTGGCTTGGCAGTCTACCTCAGCAATGGGATGCAAGAGCTCTTGGAGCTTTTCTTAGAGGATATCTCTATAATAGCCTCATTATTCAACTACAAGCCCAGAAACACTCAGGCCGAAGTAATGAGTCCCTCATCTTTTTGCAAGCGGCTACATGGGGAATGCATCCTGATTAGAAGTGCTGCTGTTTAGGTACTTGCGTTGCAGAAATGCAGTAAAGGTCATGATCTTCTTTTTATAATTAGTATTTTTATTCAAAACAGGACAAAGTGGTTCAAGAATAATAGCAGCAAACCTTCGCCTGCAGGCTGAAATGCTTTGTTAATAATTTTAAAAAATCGTTCCACCAATATGTGCAACTGGAAGTCACATTAGGGCATTTCACAATGAATATCTGTTACACGGAACTGCAAACAATATGTTTATAATTTGACATGACAACAACTTTAAAAAATTGCAAATGCAATTTTAGATGTACATAAATTTTAAAACTTTTAAAACTTACATTTTCGACTTTAGGACATCTCAACGCAAAATATACCTCTTATTCCCTCCTTTTTGCAGCCACAGTAATTGTTTTACAGATGCTATCTTATATTTTAACATATTAGGTTTGAACTTGTTAAGTGTTAAATTTAAGATCCAGTCATGTTACAAATAATAATATACAGTAACTAATCCATTTCTCCTCCAGCTTCATTTATAGAATCCGTTTCTGATGAGGCACACAGACCCGTTTTGTCCTGTGGTCTGTAACTAGTAGTGAAAACACAATTTATCAATCTTCAGGACTGAATCATATAACAATGAGAACGATGTGTCTCAGCCTCTGTGTGGGCGATAGATGGATGTGTTAGACTGGCAGCAGAGCTGGCATGGCTTAGAGTAAACAAACCTTTACTTACAGGATGAGGAGGATGCTACATGGAGCATCTAGCATCTTAAGTAAAATATGTTGACAGGTATGTTTTTAAGTTCAATGTGTTACAGCTGAGTAATTAGTTCACCAGCCTGTAAATTGATGCCAGTCATGCACTTTGGTGGACGTCACATGAGAAACGCTATTGACAAGGAGGAGCTATAACTAATGCGGGTTGCCGTTTGAAGTTACGTCCTCTGTCTGCCTGTTAGTCAGTGTCAAACAATGAAACTGATGCAGTACATTTTTATGCATTTACAGTTTGAAATAAAAAATGATCCTGGTAGATCCTAGTAAAACCTTTTAAGCTCCCCACATCCAGAGATGATGTCATTGCAAAGAAAATGCAGCAAAAAATGAAAGAAAAAAAAAACACTCTAAGAATGCAGACATTCAGCAAGGCTGAAAATCTCTGACATGCCCTGAACTCAAAATAAAAGAGAAGAAAAAATGCTCCCAGTGTATTCTGTGCATTATTTTACAAACAAAAATGTTTTGCAGGGATGAAGAATCCTTTCAAAAACTTCCAAGATCCAGAAATGAAATCAGATCACTAAAAATCTGTTCAAATCAGTTTTTGAGACATCCTACTAACAGACAGACATTCATTCATTCATTCATTCATCATTTTCTTTACCTTGAAATAGAAAAAAAAAAATCTATATACATACATTATAAAAGCTGGAGTAATTATTACTTCAAAGCAAACATGTTTAACATGAAATGCTCAACAGCACATAACATTTCTAATCATGACGAAGCTGCAGCAATTACATCTCAAGTACAACTTTGTAAAACATTTGCTTTCTTAAGGGTTTACATGATGAAACTTACATATTTATGAATTGTTATTATGGTTTGTAAATCAACTGTAAGCCTTTAATCAGGACAGCTTCTGGGTTGCCATATTGTGAAAATTCAACTTTGCTTGAGGATTATTTCATAAGATAAGAAGACCACCAGGGGTCTGTTATGTGGTTGGTCGCTCTGTGCCTGGAAGGGAATCCACTAATTAACAACTTATTCAAATTTCTAAATGCCAACCTGGTGGGTTGCCAGAAAATGAGAAAGTCTTTGAGAACTTTTTAATGACTAGGATATAAAATGCAGTTACCTGGAGAAACACTTTATGTCATTTGGTCTTGATCCTTTTCAAACCTAATTATGTTTAGTGAGTAAACTTTGATAAACGGAGTATGTTTACATTGCAGTATTTCTGCTTTGTCATCCTCAATAAGTGGAAATTTCAAATTTATATTGTGAGTTTTTGAATTTTATGGTTTATTGGGTTCAAGAGTTTGTTTAATTTAGTTTAGTTTAATAGTTAGAACAAAACAATAAATACGCTTGCCTAAATAAAAGAAAATAAATGTGTGGCTGTTTGCTTCAGGGAATTAAGAGGAGCCATTATCAGTGAGTTTGCAGTCCCTGAATGTAAATTCATTGCATCTGCACTATGACCAAGATGGCGCCAACCAGCCTGCTAATGTGATGCACAGCTATGACAGCACCAACGTTTAATGAATAATCATCGTTCTCTCTTTCAGCTTTGTGCAATCCTCAAAAGAATCACACTGTTACACTTCCAACATGAAAAGAAATGCTCAAGTCATCTCATATTATATTTATTCCCTTTTGTATGGCTAGCAGTGCAAGCAATTTAGCAAGCAGCCCTCTTCCCTCTGTATGTTGAGGCCCAGCTGTCTTGGAGCTATAGATGTGTAAAACCTGAGTCCCTGCTTGCAACTTGTGTCCCAGAGTAGCAGTAACATGACGAACAGCACTGCTGTCAGACCCTTGGGCCCCTCTCAATCTGTGATAGATACCCTTACACAGACTACCGTTTGTTGTGCCCGGGGTTACCGTCGCAGACCTGGAGGGATTCTAATTGGCCTGTGGTCGGAACTCGCTCCGCCATGATGTGTGTGTTTACATGTGAAAGAGCACAGCCTCCCACTGGTTCTCTCATGTATACATCATGTTCTGCAGCAAATTCATTTACATTTTGCATTTAATATAAACTTTCCTGTTTTTTTTAACTTTTGGAAACTTTTGGGATTCCTGCCATGTTTCTGAGCTCATCATCAAGCGGTACAGCTTATACACTTGACCCATTAGAGATGGTTCAAATGAGTGTTTTCTTTTCATATCTACATATAATGGATGCATCAGTTCCATGTTTCAAACGGCTTTACAGCATCATTTCTGACCAGCCGATTTAGTTACCTTATGTTTTATCAGCTGAAAGATATGAATGCACAAGTTTGTCTCTGAGGGTGCATGGGGGCACGCCTGAAAGAAATAATAGCAGGTGCAGGAAACACTTTATTCAGAATGTGGATTCTTTGAATAATGGCCCGGTAAATTTCAACAGTCTATGTAATATGTTCCAGTACATGGTTAAAAAAGCAAGATGAGACAGAGACTGTACATAGGTTGACATGGGGAAATACTTTGAAAAAGACTATCCCACTAGACATGAACACCTACACTGGCTTCTACTTTGAAGCCAGTGTACATTTCTACTTTGAAATGTATGTATTGGCCAAACTGATGAAGGTGGAAGGCACAAAAGAATTTATTCACGTTCATGCAAATACAAACAAACAAACAATTTGATTTTGTGAACTCTAACACTTATTTTGGGACATTTTGTCTGTTGGATGGAAGGTTTTCTCAACTTTTGTTGCACAGATGCTGCCTAAAGGATGACCTTGCTGAGCATAAATTTTACCTTAAGAGTAGTTTAAGTTTACCCCATAGCCAGACATTTCAGTGCATTTAATACTGCTAATGATTCTTTCTTTTCTTGTGCATAGAGTTCACTGAGCACATTAAATGTTTAGTCAGGCCAGAAGACTGAATACAAAAATATTCAAAGCTTATTGGATTCATGGTTTCAGTTTTGGTATTATCCCCTTCGTCTTATCGGCTATCTGAAGATGTATAGTTGTCTTTCCTTTTATTTGTTTTTTTCTTTATGTTTGCTTACCAATGTTACGTGAATTCATTTTTTGCTGCCTTTTTTTGTCATTTTTGTCTGTTTCATTCATCTTGTTATTATCTGAGTCATTGGTTGTTGCTATCCATTCATTTGGCTACACACTTGTTGATTCCCTCCTGAAGACAATGGAGTTGAAAATGATTGGAATTCTACAAGTTTTTGTAGAATTCTTATTTCCACGATGACCTATTATCTTGTATTCGGAGTGCCTCGTTTCCTTTCATGTTTCCTATTTTCCCCATAAGCACTCTATATGTATTTTGTACATGTTAACTGATGGATTACAGTTTAAATCTTCAACACCAAAAAGGTACCAATTTATGGAATCTATGTACATACAGTACACACCCACAAGCATGCAGAATTTCACTAAGTGGATACTCAATCATGCATATCGGTGCTGTCACATGCTTTTAACAATGCAGCCCATCATTTATTGTAGATTAATCCTTGTTCCACACAGTGTCGGGAGCTGCACTTTGCCTTGTTTCATCGTCCTTAAAGGAAAGAGATTGAAGAGCATGGGAGTGTGCAGGGCAAACGAGGGCAAAGCGCAAGGAGGCAAAGAAAAAAGTCCAGTAAACGGTGATATTGCGTGGGGAGGTAGGGAAAACTGGGTAAACTAAATTAAAACATATGTACCTTGATGGATGCAAGCGACATTGGATGTAACACTGGAATACAAAAGGCTGAGAAAAAACAAGAACATGATGTTCCAGGTTAGCTTTAACTACTTGGTACCAGCGATATTGCACTATATCATGTTAATCGGGAGTGTAAGTCGCAGGAACAGAACAGACTGGCCGTGATAGAGAAAAAAAAAAAAAGCTTGAATGTGCTGTGTGAATGAGAAATAGGTGTAGGAATAAAGATAGAGGGGTGTAGAGAAAGTGAAACTTCATCTTTTAATGAACCTACATTGTGGGTGCTCCCTTCCATGCTGCAGTTTTTAGCCTCTGCCCTTGCTGTCAAATCCAGGTCTGAGCTGCACCGAGCAACAGTGATGACAGCTTCAGCAGGCCCACTTTGAAGTCAGGGTCGCACTGACAGTGTAGATAATGACCTCACCAATCTAATCTCTCTGCTTGCCCTAGCCTGTGTGCAGGTTGGAGCGGGGGGGGCTAATGAACATAGTTTTTTGGACAACATTCACTGAAGGCAAATGCATTAATTCTTGATCATTTTGCACCCTTTGTAGTTTTCAGTTTTCCAAGGGAACTGAGGATGAGTCAGGGTGAAGGAGAGCCAGTTAATGCATATTTCAGAGTAAAGAGCAAAGGAGACAGGGCACAAAAAAATGAGATAGTAAGCGCAGATCTGCATTTTTGTTGAGCAGTGTTACAGAGGGGGAGAGATGAGGCTGAGAGGCTAAAGTGAGTGCTGGATTTAACGATTTCAATGTGAAGAAGCCTCTACTTGCTTTCTTTACATTTACATGGGAGCTGCTATCCTTTATCTAATTAATTATTGTTTGCCAGCTTAGAATTGCTGCCCAAGGAAAGATGCCGAATGCTTCTTCATTTGGGCTGTCAGAGTTACAAAGAGGAGACATAATCAAAATCAGCTCTGCCAAGGACAGGTGCTGAATCACAATTATAACAAGGTGTCCGCCCGGTTAATTTATACCTCAAGAGTCGGGGCTAATCAATCCAGCCCCTTCTCGCCAGCGGCCACAGCCTCAGCTTCCTCCATAAGCTATGCCTGCCTGCTGTTAGCCAGATCTTGTTCAATATAACAAAATGGGACCTTTGTTGTGAAATGATTCCTCATAGCAAAAGCTTCCGGGAGAAGCATGAAAAGTGAGAAATCAAGTTATTGGTGTCAGGTAATAGCAATTTTTGTAGGTTTAGACTGATCTCATTGTAACTCCTTTTTCCTACGGCCGAGGAAAAACACAATTACTGTCGTCACCGCAACAATCGTTTCACAAAATCGTTCTTTTTATTACCCACACAGTTTAAACCGTCTGGCATGTTAGCATATCTTCAAACAACAGGTTATCCACATTATTCTGCAGCTCATTTCCACATATTTTAGCGTATTTCATAAGATGTTTTTTTTTTTTGTTGTTTTATTTTTCATGTACAACTGATGATGAATGGTGTCTTGTTTCCCTGAGAGATCCTTACCTGCAAGATACTGTATATCACATCAAAAGCAAACAAAACATAAACGTGCTATCAGCTCTACCAGGAATTGTACCATGGGGTCCATACATCATGCTATTTTACGGCACACACACACTTCGGGCAGAACAAATAAAACTGAGCCCTGAGGGAGGAACCACAATGAAGTCTCAAAACAGCTGCAGCTTTTATGTTCAAAGCACCCATTGTTTTTTTCTTCTGCCCATCGTAAATTAACAGTACCCATAGCTTTACAAGCAATGTTTATGGTGCTTTGCATGCGATACAAGTATCCTAACCTAACAGGACAAAAACACCATGCTCATCCTGAATGCTAAATTCTTATTGTTGATCTCAGAAGCAAAATGAATAAATATGTATGAGATTATGGTAAGGCAAATATGTCAAAGTCTGGCAAAAAAAATACACAAATTTATGTATGGAATTATACCTCAATAGAATTTTTTGTCGACGTAATTGCAATGGCAAAAAACAGGTCTTGGAAAACTGTTGCAGCTAAAAATTGTTATTTTTTATCAAAGTGTTTTATCTAATTCTGCTGCATCACTGTCTCTTGGCTGTACTGTTTAGAATAATTTTGAGAGGAAGACTATTTAGATAGAGGTGCCCTATGGGGAACCAAACCAAGAGTTTACAGTCACACTAGCAGCTTTGTGATATTAGAAAGTATTATTTTTTTCAGCATTCTCTGTTAGAACTTACATTAACTTTGAAAGAACAGTGGTACAACACACAAGTCAATGGATGTTCAAATTTCTTGGGACCAATTTCTGCACCAAGTTTTATATTATTCCATCAAATATTTGTTGAAACATCCCTCAAAAGGAAAGTCAAACTCATGGTGGGGCTAGGTGAAAAGTCAAAGTCCAAAGTCAGTGGGCTTCATCTACTGGAGTCCATCGATCTCTCTTATATTTCACGGTAATCCAGGACACGGTCATTGAGAGATTTCAATTTCGACCTAAGTTGTGGATTGATGGAATGAAAGCTGGACATTACCATCCCTAGAGCAGCGGCTCTAGCATGGCTAAAAATCCTATTAGATGTGTCATCACGGTGTCAATCAGATGACCCTGGATTAAGGTCTTGTCTTGGCAGACATTCAACCACATGAAGTGACCTTGAACAAGATACAAGATACAAGAGTTGTTGCCTTGTAAGGGAAAAATAATTCTCAGAGGAGATCAAGAAAGGATTACCCTTATATTATCACAATGGTGATCACAATGAAACCACGGGACACCCTGAAGGTATCAAGGAATGGAATATGTTGAAGTACAGATGGCATCTCCACAATCATCTCCACCGCCAGCATCCTAATCAGTATTTTAATTTGTTGATGTGCAATTGGACAGACTTCAAACACTCTTCACGAAGACTGAGACCCTCTGGACTGCCTTCTGCTCTTGTTTCTCCACTCTGCTTAACATATGTGGCAATAGATCAAGCACCTGTTTCTGCTTGTCACATCTGCCCTCAAACCTCTGTGGCCCCTATCAGGCGGACAGTTACAGATGACCATGCATGCGCAAGCTGATGCAGATGACTAATGGAAGAGACCCCTCTGCATGTTACTTTCTCTCTCCTTCCGTCTTCAGATGAGCAATGTAGGGAGTTATTATTATTGGTGGTTGAGAACACTCTGCTCCGATTGAATAAACTGAGGAGCAGTTATTTAATCGGACACACACGCATTTTCTACTCTAGTTTAACTTCTTCCTCTTTTTCTTGCACTTGTTTTTGTCATAGTTTTCATGCTCTCTTTTCATTAGCCCGGACATTCATAAAGTGAAAGCAGAGCTTGAGATCTTCAGAGTTGGCACAGCACCACTTTGCTGTCTTGACAAGAACTCGGAGCACAGGGAGAACTATTTACTCATTCTGTTTGCAGCAAAGGGGATGGGCTCCCTGCTTTTGCTCTTTGATTGTAATCCTATCTAGGCCAGCACAAGACACAGGAGACTTCATTCCCTGAATCTTGGTTTGCATGGATAAACAGGAGAAAGGGTCCAACGCTTTTGGATGTTTTTGCCTCTCAGTAAAGAAAATTAAGTGCTGGCATGCAACCTACAAAACTTAATGCAGATAAAGTTGTTGCATTGTTATTTTGTTGTTGCTGTGGGCCAAAATGTTGTTGTGTAGCAGTTCTTATTCTGCTTCCCAAAATGCTATCTTAATACAGTATAAGCCACTGTTAGTCTAATGCTACTGGCACTATAGTTCCATCCCTTTTTTTATTAAGGGATGGAACTATAGTGCATCACTAGGTACCGTTTATAGACTATCCATGTAAAAATGAGCCTTTGCTGTGTTAACAACAAAAGTTAAAGCAAAAATACAGAGAAATCTCCCATTCACACAAAGCAAATTGCAGAACATTTTCTTCAGAATTCTACTTGTTCGACATTTTGATTCAATTTGTTTGCTTTTTTTGGACATTTCAATAGAATCCAAAACCACAGCAGTGTGAAGTATGAATTATTCATAAGTGTATGTGCACATGCACAAAAAGATTCTGTAGCTCATGTAGTCAGTAGTCAGAGTATTCACTACATGCATTACATTCCCCCAAATCCTCAGAATACTTTCAAACTAACGGCATGTGCTCACTATGGATAGATGTCATAGCCTGTATTGGTTGCTGCTGCACTTAAGATATCAAGAGCTTGGAGTCTTTGCAGAAATAAACAAACAGCGTCTTCCTCAGGTTTACGTGGCCAGTCTGGCGCAGAGAACACCAGCCTGTTCACTGTAGTGTGGTTCCATCATGCATATGTAGCCCTCATGCATAAGATTTGCAGTTACTCCTTTTGCTCTCCTGTTGGTGAAGCGTTGTCATTGTGATGACATGATGTGTCATGTGATGTGTTGTTCATCATATTTGCCCTATTTAACAATAGCGAAGACATATTATATGTTATATAACATTTTCAAGTTCTCACTATCACGTTATCTTATCCAGTGAATTAAAATCCTTTAGAAACAGGTGCAGTGTATTTGTGCTGTTAGTCACAGGAAAAAGGCCTTGTTATGCTTAAGAAAATATAATGGCTAAAGAGAAAATAAGAAGTTTATGTTGCCTGTAAGCCTCACGTCCACTTTGTTAGATGGGACAATTTTGAGCACAAAAATAAAGACCCAAGTTATGGCATACATTTTATGTGGCAGCGCAAACCTAGCCAGGAGAAGAGGCATTTTTCTCTTCAGTTACTATCCAAAGTAACAATTGGACGAATGGAATAAGTGTGGTTAAAGAAGGAAAAATGCATGGAGTAGGCAAAGGGTACAAAGAGAGGGTAAAGTGAGTGAACAGATGATCATTCACGCTTCTGACATTGTTTTGAGTTTCCCCTCTACACAGGGACTTCAGAGGGTTCCAAACAGACATTCTTTCTACTAAGTCAATACATAATAGTAAAAGAGTGTTTGCTTTGCTTTTGTCATAGTTCTGAGAAGACTGCATCTCATTCCAACTGGAATCCTTATGGTTGTTCTCTAGACAAACAGCTGCTATCAATAGCCGCTTTGCTAATGCCGTCTTTGCGATTGCAGCACCAACAGTAATAGAAAAAAGTTGTGCTTCCAATTTCACATGTGGTTTTACTGTATTTGAGAATTGGTCAGAAGTCCAAATTATGGGCTCTCTAAAGGATTTTGACCTGTTTCAAAATCAGCAACGTTCACCTGTAATGTCTTTGCAAAGTTTTATAACATTCCTTTAAACGCTTGAAGGATTGCTTGGGAAACCCAAATGAAAATCTGAAGATCACTAGGACGATTTAACACAAATGTTAGTATCTGACTTAAACGTAGACTATATTTACAAATACTATTATGTTCTAATTGTACATAAAAATATCCAAATGTGTCCCAGTGCTTATTCCGTCTTAAAAAAAAGACGGAAGAAGAAAACGCAGGGTAAAAGGAAGCAGAATGTTTTTTTTATAATAAAGGAGATGAAAGTTGTGTTGTGCTGGGTGTCTTGATTACTTGAGTGAAGAGATGAGAAAAGCAGCTCAATATAATATTGACATCATCCTTTGGTGTCTTTCAGAGCCAAGACAAGTGCAGCTGACTTGGCGGGTATGCTCCCTGTTGTGACACATGTTAAATGGGATGACTTTACATTTGATTTTCAGGTCTTAATTTAAAATGTGTTTTTTCACATTATGGGAAGGAAAATGTAATAACTTTGTGGTAAGGAAATCTATTAATGAAGTATGAGTATTTTAATATTCATTAGTGCAAAAAATATAAAAAATGCCTCTTAAAGTCACTTCAAAAGGAAAGCAATAAGTGTAATTATATTTAAGAACAAATTAAAGTTGATGATACTTGTGATTGTATTCCTGCAGCTCCTGTGAGCTCTACAGACCATTATTGTCCTTCAGCACATTGTTTTGGTTTTAGAGCCTATATTATTAGCGTTGTCTCGGTTTGTTTTATTATCTATTTATTTATCTTTTTGGGTGAGGCTTCCTGAAAGGTATTTGTGGTGTGCTGGGGTACATTATGGTGCTCAGGGTGAATCCCATTGTTAGGGAGTGACGTTGTTGTTAGGGGATAAACTTGGTCTTAATGCTTAGTTCGGTGGTAGTTGTCAAAGTGACATCCACATAAAAAACAGGATACAAAATTTACTTTCAGAGGGTGATATATGCAATTATTTATATGTACAAATAAAAGAATACACTTAAGAAAAAATTCCATGGATTTTTTTTAAATTTCCGTCTGAACAGAAGCAATGACATAGTTATAATACACTCTATTTGCAGATGCCTTTTGCTATTTGCAACATTGATTGTGATTGAACACGACCTATCACTGATATAAACACAGAGCCTCACACTGTCCTGCCAGAGTATTGTACTCAGTCAGCTCCAAACACAACTCCACTCTCCTCTTGAAACAAAGTGGTGCAGGGTGTTTTAGTGGAGGCAGCATGTCTCTCTAAAGTTATGTTTTTATTTTATACAGCTATGTATATAAAGTAATGTATTTATTTTTTTGACAGCCTGAGTCCCATTTCATCTGTTTATCACTCCTGTATGTAAATCTATGCTGTGACAGGAATAATATCTGGATTTGCATTCCAAGGTGGTCCAGTTGGTCTTGCTGAAAAGTGCAAAGCTCCCCGTGCAATGACTGTCTGATCTCATCATTTATTTTTCTCCAAACCCACTTGAGTTTGCCAGCAGGCAAGGAGGTTGCTTAGTACCTAGTTAGGAAGCCAGCTCCTCCTTTATGTAAAATCTTTCTCTCCTAGAGAGGTAATGGTGTATGAGAGGTGCATAAACTATCACTGTTGCTCTTTATTCTTCATTGATCATCTGCTAAAGGATAAAAATCCAACTGAATCTTGCTTCATGTGTTTTTCTATAAGAAATGAAGACGAAAATGCTGATTGGCTCAACATAATGTTTGTAATCAATGTCTCTTGATGTTTTCCTTGCTTGAATAGCATCATAAACATCCCATGAAAGACCAATCGTCCTTCAATTCAAAACAGTAAAAGTCAATTAGACTGCAATATTTGAGCAAGTCACTGTAAAAACTACTTGGAATTTAAGATTGGTCATTCATGGGAAAGTTTAATGTAAATGAGGAGCAAAATACAAAATCTACACGAGAAAAGCAGTGATTCCTAACAATATTGACCAAATAGTTTTCCAGTTGCAAGACAATGTGGTTCAATAATCTTTACTAAAACTAACCCACTGCACATGGAGAATACATATTATGCTTTGGATTTGGTTGCATCAGCTATTCTTAAAATCATCAATAAAATGTCTGTAAGTGCTTCCTTACTGTATATTCATTACAACACAAACTGGTGATCAATTGGTAATCTGTTATTTTGGTCAATCAAAACCATTTAACTTCAAGGGAAGTCACCGCATCATCATGAGCATCAAATATATTAAGCACTCCTTTGTACTGGCCCTAAATTTAGATTTTCTTTTTTTATTTACAGGAAAATTAATTTTAAATCAAATCAAATCAAATCAAATCAAATTTTATTTGTATAGACCAAAATCACAATATACACATTCTCTCACTGGGCTTTGACAAACTGTACAGATGTGATATCCTCTGCCCTTAGACCCTTGAGCCCGGTGAGGAAAAACTTAAAAGAAAAACCCTAAACAGGGAATTTTAGAGTTGGTAATATACATGCAGATTAGAATAAGTGGGTAAATATAAATATAATTATGCCGAACTAACTGACATTGAGTGGCGATTAAATCTGATGAGGCATGTGATGCATTTGATCTTGATCTAGTGGCAGGTCAGTAATGAGAATTATAATCCATATTGACCTCAGATGTCTGAGGGAGATCCGAAGATATGGTCCCAGAGGAAAAAGGTTAAATGCATTAATCTGTTTCTCTTTGAAGTGGCTTGAGCCCTGAAAAATCAGGAACACATTCAAAATTTCAGACTGCTCTTTGCACTTGTTATGGGACCACAATAAGTGAACAGGTGTGAAGTGTTATATAGTCAATGCTACATATTTTCATGTCTTCTGGGAGTGCCCAAATATTGTGATATTTTGGAAAAATGTTTAAAGAGGAATTGATGGGATGCTTGGATTAAAACCAGGCATTTGTATTTAGTGGTGTACGTTTTTGTATTCTGTCATAATTTGTGTATTGAGTACCTAAAAGTGTACAACTCTTGACATTATTACTAATAAAAATATTGAAACAGAAACATTTCAGACAATATAAAACATACATAATAAAGTATAACACTGACCTGTCTAGTGATGAATCGCTTTTGCTACCTAGATTATAGGCTCTGGTTAATTATCACTGCCAATTTTTTGCTTTCAGCTATTGTAGGATTGGATTTCAGGCAGAGACTAGATAACCGATGTTTTGTGCATATATGTCCAGACTGGTCTGCACAGTGGCTGTTGCAGATAATTGCAGGTTTCAAATCATGTAAGCACATATGAAAGTACATTTGCACATGGTTATATTTTTATAATGAAAATAGTCATGTTTCCCTCACTTTTATGACGTATAAAGTCTCAAAACACAGCCTTACAAGTGGCTGTTAGACATAAGACAGACCAACAGATGTCCAGACAGACGACAGAGAGATACTGAAAAATTGGCACCTCAACTTTATGTTATTTGTTTAAACAACCTAATGTTGTAAGACAAGATAAAATAGCAGCAGCAGATGACTGCATGAAAGATTGCATGTGCATCTGCTCACTCCAAAGAACCTCAGCCTTCGCAGCAGATTAAGATGACTTTGGTCCTTTTTGTGCACGACATCTGTGTTGTGTGTCCAATACAGCTTGTTACTAAGGTAAAAACAACTCTCACACCATCTCTATGTCCAGTCCGTGGTTGTTCAACAGTGCAGTTTGTGGCATTTTCCTCTGGAAGTCAATTGTCGTCTCTATTGTCTTATTGGCATTTATGTGAAGGGTGTTCGGGTCACATCAACAAAGTCCTTGATGATGATGTTTGGTTTGTTTCCCTCTGATATACAACCGACAATGACATCAGAGAACTTTTGAAGATGGCAGCTGCTGCTGTTGTATCTAAAGTCCCAAGTGTACATTGTGAAGAGAAAGGGGCCGAGCACTGAACCCTGCGAGACCCCTGTGCTGTAGACAATCACATCAAGTACACAGTCATGAAGCCTCATGTACAGTGGTAGGTTGGTAGTTGATGGTCAGGTGACTGTCATCTTCCGCTTCTTCCAGCTTCTCTTTCAGCAGTGATGTCTGTATCGTATGAAAAGCACTGGGAAAGTTAAAAACATGGCCCTTGCAGTGGTCCCAATGCCCTTGAGGTGTGAGAGGGATCTGTGGAGCAAGTAAGGTAAAGCAGGTAAGGCAGCATCCTCTATGCTGTTGTCAGACTGACAAGCAAACTGCACGGGGTCCTGGTTTGGCCTCACTAGAGGTTGGTTATTTACTCAGATGAAAGTTAGAGTTACACATTTACTTAATTCCTGTTCTTGCGATTTACTCTCACTTAATTATATATTTATTTACCTTTTTCTTGAACAAAAGGTGCCTGTGAAACCTTAGTTTCTGTGGAAATCCATACATTTAACATTGGTACTTAAAATTAATTTTGTAATATGACATAAGATAATAAGATATCTGAAACTGGAGTCACTCCATACAAATGAACTGTGAAAGTCTTGTCATTTTTCCTAGGAATTCATTTTGTCATTGTGTACTTTACTTTTTTTTATTAGGAACCACTAACTGGCAGATATTTGCAGTATATATCCAGTCATCTCTATCAGGAGATGCTCTGTGGAAAAGAAATCTTTGGGAGGCACACAACAGTCTCAATAAATAACGCTGAACTAGCATTTTCAGCACCCCTAAATGGAATCACTTGCAAATAAGATGTCCACACAGTACTTTAAACCTACACTATATTGAGGCAAAGTGTTGGGCATAGAAGCAGTCCAGTTGTTACTATAAATTTGTAGTTTTACAAAAAGCCCACTGTGTATAATAAATGAGAACTATTCACACAGTGTAATGTAATCTTTATTGTTATTGTTAGTAATATCCATTACTTTACAATAAAATCTGATACTTACATCTTTAGAGAATCAACTGTTAAACGTGTCTGATTTATGTTACAAAATTTCAGTGATCACTGTAATAAACCAAAAGCTCATTATGAACTGAACACTGAACACTGCACTGAGCTAAGAAATGAGTTGTGCCGTTTGCTCACTTGCTGCATGTACAGTTTAACAATTAGTTGAAGAACCCCATCTGGAGTCGGCACAGTAAATGCCTCCTTTTCAGACATAATAGGCCTTTGTTTATTCCACCTTAGTGGCAACTGCTCATCAGCATTGCTGCATTTAAAAACACGAATATCACATCCAATAGCCACATCAGTGAAGTGTTTCTGGGAGGGAACCACATCCCTAAAATGCAGGGATTGTGTCCTGATGAAAGTACAAAAACAATGTGCATCAGGCAAGAGTGTGTTTTAGCTTTTTGTACATTCAATTCCTTTGTGTAGAGCTTTTCAACAAAAACTAATGGATTTCACATGAGAAACCTCCAGGATTGCTTTATACAAAAACACCCACAAAAACAAAACAGAGATCTATTACACACTACTAAGAGACATACAGACATCAAATTTTTGGATCGTAATTTGACCTGCCCACAGCTGCTGTCGATATAGAATTAAATAATTTTATAACTGCATAAACTTTTTATAAATCTAAAGTTCACTCGGGTTGATAATGGAGAAATTTGTTTTCCACAATAGCTGACATTAATGTAAGGACATCCAATCAGAAACCAATCAAACACAAATTGTGTATGTTCCATGGTTATGCTTTAGTTTTGCCCCTTACGTTCATGGAGAAAAAAAAAAAAGTAGCGGAAATTACCAACAGACAGTTCTCTCGCAATGACTTCTTCCAATATTGACTATACATGTTATATCAGTTGTATTACCACCGATAACAAACGCAATAAGTGCAGTGTCCCAGCCCTCCCGTCAGTTTTGTCACAGCAGCTCACACCTCTTCCAGACGCAGAGAGTATCCTCAACATGCTTAACGCTATCAACAGCGATTCATAATTATTTAATAGACATGCGATGTAAAGCCACATATGTCAGTTTCAGAAAACTTGATTAGATCATGTACATTCCAAAGTAAGAAATGGAGTTTGAGGTTAAGTACCAGAGTTCTTTTGACAAAGTGTCACCACTGACTTTCCAACCCTCAACATGATTTTTGTACTTAAACTTGACTAAAAAAAAAAAAAAAAAAAAAATAGCAGACCATACGTTCAGGATAAGAAGCATGTGGATGTGAACCTTTGCATGCTCGCTTGAGACACACTATCTGGCCATGGTAAAGCACAAGATTCAAAGGCTGCATGACAAAATGTCATTATGTGATTAGATGGGATGAGAACAGATACTACACTTGATCTTAGCCAAAGGAGTTTGCATGTTCTCCTTGTGTCTGCGTGGGTTTTCTCCGGGTACTCTGGCTTCCTCCCACAGTCCAAAAACATGCAAACTGGGGGTTAGGTTAATTGGTCACTCTAAATTGCCTGTAGGTGTGAATGTGAGTGTGGATGGTAGTTTGTCTCTATATGTCAGCCCTGCGATGAACTGGCAACTTGTCCAGAGTGTACCCCGCCTTCGCCCAAAGATGCTGAGATAGGCGACACCTTAAGGTACAAGTATTGCAAAGCGTAAAGTGTGTTTTCTAAACTGAAAAAAGAAGTTACATATTCTGTGTTTAAGATAACACTCCTCATCAACTACTAAAAAATTAACAAAGGCATCTAGCATGCACACTTTAAAACACTTTCACTAGTTTGGCAACAGCCTAGATTCATCCGACAGTGTATTCATTTCCTTGACACTTCCTGAGTAATTTTCTAAACTACATGGCACGTGACTGTAAGAAAAGTGATCAGCCTTGCGTAAAAGGAATATCAGTGTTCAAATGAAGGATGCCTGATTGTTGTCGAAGACAGAAAATTTACCTATTATCTCAAGATGATTTTAAAGCACTTGACCCTGGAAATGCTGCATGGTATTATTAAGACACAATTCGGTCTGACTGAATCTGGGGAAGGTTATCACACAATCCCAAACTCAGCCGTTCCCTTTTTAACATTAATCATTCTGATTATTTCTCACCAAAGACTTCAGTGGTGTGGGGTTTGCCTTTCATTAAGTGAGAAGAAATGATGTCTGCTGTGGTGGAGAAGAAGTTATCTCTCTCTAGGTGAGCAATTGCGAACGCCTGGACCGTGAAAATTTAGCAACAACAATGGTTCTCCTGCCAAAAGTCCACATTTTTTTCGATACACATAATTGAGCTGGTAATTTCTGTCCATCTGTTCTCCACCACATCCCGATATTCAAGCTAATCACCGTGACTGCTATCATCAGTGCCAGTAATTATGATCTGGGGTTGATCTGCTGAAGTCTACACAAAGGCAAGAACCCCAACTCTGTGTTTCATTTCTGATATACAGAATATTTATATATGCTGTATACATACAGCATATGCAATACAGCAGCTGTACATGGGGTGGAATGACTAAAGAAATGTTGACAAAGTATAACAGCAATGGCAGCAGCAGCAGCAGCAGCATTGCAGTTCCCCTGGACTCCACAAACTGCCCCTGTTTGTTAGAAAAACAGTACATGCAGACAGATATCACTGCAGCTGTGTGAAGGCAGATGATTATGTTCCAATTTCAATATTCCTGACCTGAGCAGGGCATTTTGGGATTTTATAGCAGTTATCTACGAGCATTTACACCGATCAGTCATAACATTAACACCACTGACAGTTGAAGTGAATAACATCGGGTTCTGCTGTGAAACCCTTGATCCTGGCATTTTTGTGGTTGTAACCTGACATAATCTGCCCCAAAACCTTGATGACCAAGATGGCTCCTGCATATCCCATCAGTACAATGCGTGCAGCGACACCACAGAACTGCTCAGGAACTGTCAAAGAGCTTAAAGTGGTCGGCATGGCTCAAAATTCCCCAGATTAAAATCTGATTGAGCATCAGTGGGACAAGCTTGAGGAACTATGACCCATGTAGGCCTCACTTTATAATCCACAGTACTCAAAGGATCTGCCACAGACACTCGGGTACTGGAGACCACAGGACCGCAGGTAGACACCCCATAGGTCTTGTGATTGTGTCTTGACTGGTAAAAAACAAGTCTGCTACACAATGGGGCTGCCATGGACCCCAGATTTTCAACTCACAGCTCTATCTGAGTGGTTACATATCAAAAATTGGATCACATGTGCACTGAACTGTGGGGGGGGGGGTCTGTACATTCCTAGACAGAGCTGATGTGCTATCACTCCTTACTCTGCTGCATTCATTGGAATTTAGCTTTTCTAACATCCACTATCATCCTCAGTATTGAAACTAAAAGTAGGCGGTTTGTATTTATCATATTTTTGCTGATTTGAAAGAAAATTAATGAAACTGTAATTAATAAGATGATAAAAGAAATTGTGACATGCAGAAATAAACAATTAAATCCTATAGTGCTGTGAAAAAAGCACTTAGACAGTACTGGCCTAACTCAAATTTCAAAAGGAGTCAGACTATTCAGTTGACTGGGGGAAAAAACGAAAGAAAAAGCTTTCAAAGAGAAAGGAAAAAACCTTTTGGGCACCCAGGAACTGATTCCCTCTCAAATATCCTGTGCTCAACAGTAAACATTACGCCATTGTTTCCTCCCCTTATCTGTAATTTGAATTGGACCTCCTGTCGAATTGTAATCCCCCTATCCGTCGCAGGACAGCTAAATGGCTTCCTCCACATGGATCTCATGTCAGTGTTGCCCTTTAGGAACAGAATGAAACTTCCAAAACACAGCATACCGGAGAAAACCGTAAAACATGAGTACTGCTGACATGTTGGATGTTTGCCCAGCCCAATTACCCTTCATCTTTAGTTTAATTTTAATCACAGGTTCTTGTGTATCAATTTTTGGTAAATAAAAAAAAAAAAATAATAGTCAATTTCATAATCAGTGTTCTATTAGTTTCAATACACCAGTGTAAAATGGACTTGGCATGAACTGAGCCACAACTGAGCATAAAAACACAAAGTAGTGTACAGCTGCTATGCCTTCATCATCTATTTAGTGTACGGATGGTACAGCAGCCAATATAATAGATACATTTCTTAGTCTTATTCAAAGCAAACAGGAACAAAACATTTCCATCACCATTTGAATGCATATCATTTACCAAAACAATTGTAATTCAAATGCAAAAAAAAGTGTAATACCTGCAAACACTGTACTTCAATGGCACAGAAAGTTTGTATTTTTATATGACATATATGAGAACCTATAGTATATCTCACACAGGAATATAGTCAGCTGAAAATTTGTAAAAAGTGCCTCACTTTGACTTCCCCACCATAGTGAGCCTAATGAAAGTTTATGACCCATGGCTTTTCTAAGAGTTTACTGACTCTGATATGAACATTTTGTCCGATACCAATAATTGATAATTGCTGTTATCGACAATGGCTATAACAGTAACTATTTATCAATCAATGGCATATTTTTATTTATGTTGATAATTAACTTTTACAAACACTGAAACATGTAATCAGTGACAGCATGAAGACATGCAACAGTAGCCACACTGAAATAATCACTGGGTGGTCACATCAGACCAATTTTGCTCATTGGAGCTGTACAGAAATTAAATGAATAACATCCGCCAATAGCAGTAAGATATATAGCAGACCAATATCTTATGCATTCCTAGTTTTTATACTTTTAATATATTATGACCAGAATATGAAAAAAACAGCAGTGTTGATGTTATGACAGCAATGCCAGAGTATTGTGTGCATGTATTACTGAGGTTAGCATGCTAATTGTGTAGCCCCAGCTACTCCTGACTCATAACACTGTTTTGAACCTGCTAGCTGAAACTAAAAAGCTTTCTACTATTATTGTTTTTGTTTTATTCTAAGCAAACAAAACAAATAAAACATCCAACAATACACCTGCTGAATTCCAGTTTCTCTCTTAAAAAGGTTAAATCATCTTTGAAACACACTTCATTCCAATGAGAGGTAAACAAGATGAAACTTAACAAAATCATCTTGGTTTGCTGTTCCCCAGTCACCTCTGAATGGGTCTCAGTAAAGTAACAATTCACAGAGAAGGATCGGAAAATATTGTGTTTGTACATGCTGTTTTGAAGAAATATCCCACTTCTGCATCACCCCTCTCCTGCCCCGATGTGGTGACCCTCCCTCTGAGTTTTTAGATCCAGGCAGGCTTTAGTGTGCTAAGGTGCCACTAGCTTCACTGCTAAAGCTACAACAAAAGAAAATCAATAAATTACAGCCAAAGCAGCAATATCTTCAAATTCTTTCTCTATTTTACTATTTGCACCTTTTAATAAAAATAAAAGAGTTCAATAGAAACCATCACTTCTGTGCAGTAATTGCCCTGTTTACACTGATAGAACAACACAACTACTGTGTTAGGACGTTATCTGTTTTTTGGCAGCACACAGATGAGTCCTGGGATGTTATTTTCAACTTTTCTCCACCTGTGACCTGTTTGGCGGGTGCAAGCAGCATATGGTATCCTTCCATCTGGCGCTGTTTAATATCACAGCAAAACTGCTTTCCTTTCAGTGATTGCAAGCCACCAGTATCATGTAGGAAACTTCATTCTCATGAAAAAGTGTTTGGTTTAGCTCATCAATATTTCAGACAATATGAAAAATAATGCCAGCCATCAACTGTAGTAAAAACACACTGACAGAAATTTGAGATATAAGGTTTTTACAGGATAAAAGCTATAATAATTGTGGGTATGTTTGTAATTTTCCACCATGAATTTATTATTCATTATTATTCATCAGCACAGTTCTGTGTGCGGAAATCGTATGTTATTAACTCTGCTCTCAAAAAAATGAATTTGTCTTTCTGGGAAATACTAAGCCATGTGAAAGGTATTACATAAAATCACAGTTTAATCCTCTTCACTGATGTAATCAGTCAAATGGCACAAATCTGAAATCTGAGGCTGGAATCGGGCTCTCTCCAAAGTACACTCCATGTACTGGACTCTTCCTCTGATGCCAGCCAGACAGCTGTGTGTTCTGTGCTTTTGTGCCAGATGATCTGAGCTCAGCACTCCGTGGCCCCAGACAGGCCGCAGGATATGGGGCATTGATTATGTCTGAGCACATTGCACTATATTGCACACATTGCATGATTCAGATTGGTT
>KV751402.1:1000989-1043668 GCA_001698575.1 Mola mola
CTCAATGGGCTCATCTTGAGACTCATAGCCAAAGTGCCTTTTTGTAGTTCTCAGCCGCTTTTGTTTTAGCTCAGCCTCTGTATTCATTTCATTACACATTGCCTTTTCAGTTGTCTGTGCATCAGAAAAGCCAGTGTTTCTGCAGGACATGAGATCATCTCTGGCTTTCTTCAGCAAGTCAACTGCCACATCTAGCTGCATGGAGGGTGACTGCATGAGTTTACTCACATGCTGGATCTTGCTGAAAACTTCATACCGAATAGCTGTACAAATGCAAAAACGGTAAGATCCAATCTCCTCAGCCAAAGACTAGGCCTCAACTCAAACCACAGGATCTGCAGTTGTTTCCCTCACCTCAAGAAGAGCCTCTCTGACATGCCTAGCCTGATATCTTACCGCCTCAATACTTCTTATCCTACTTTCCCATCTGGTCTCTGCCCATGATTTCAGACTTATCTTGACATGTTTCAGGAGGATATCCCACCTATGGGTGGAGGCTGAAAGGAGCTCGAATAACTTTGTTAAATACCTAAAGTAGCCAAAGGCATCTGGGGAGCTTTTCGCAGCATCAGCTACTACCAGATTTAAGGTGTGGGCACCACATGGGACAAAAAAAGCTGTCGTGTTTACCTGAATCAACCTTGCCTGAACACCTTTATTTTTGCCCTTCATGTTCGCACCATTGTCATAGGACTAGCCTCTTCAGTCCTCAAAGGGGATGATAAGCTCCTCTAGCATTTTTAGGATGAGAGATGACAAACCTTCCCCTGTTGACTCCTCTGCAACAAGAAAGCCAAAGAAATACTCTTTAACTTGAGGTATGTCTCCTAGTGTCACGATCCTGACTATGACAGAGAGCTGTTCCTTATGACTCAGATGAGGTATGCAATCTAAAATGATGGAGACATATTTGGATGTCATGATCTCTTTCACAATGGCTTCTAGTATTTTTGAACTGATGGAGTCTATCAGTTCAGTTTGTATAGTTTTGCCCAGATAATGGAAGTGACTGCCAACTCCACTTTCCACCCTACTGATATGCTGCTTCATCACCGGATCAAATTTGGCCATGAGCTCCACCTCTTTTAGGAAATTGCCATTGTCTGGTTTGTTTGATGTGTCTGTGGACCCCTTTAAAGCCAGGTTTCTCTCAGCTAAGGACTGAATTATTGCCACCGATCGATGTAAATCCTCACACCATATTTTTCTCTCAGCCTCAACAAGTGCCATCTTCTGTCTATCTACTGTCAGCCATTTTGCTAAACGGACCTCAGTGTCTTTCCATTTTGCCATGGTAGCATTTTACTCCTGGCTATCCTCATGGTCCTTGAGCAAGTGGTTTGCATTTGTCCAGTCATTTAGTCCTTCCCTAATCAATTTGTAAGCTCTTTTTGAAAACATTTTGCAACAGAAGCAGTGCAAGCTATTATCCTTTTTAGACTAGATGAGCCAGCTTCTCCAGATTTTTTCCCCATTGACTAAGAATCTGGTAAAATATTCACGTTGACACCTTCGTCTGTCCTTTTGTTTTGGAAATGTCAAGCTGTTTTGAACTTGAAATGGACCTCTGTGAACTAACTCTCTTCGTACTTGATCAGTTAGAGAAGATGGCCAGTCAGCAGGGTCCAGTGGTGCAGCCTTTGTTCCTGATGCAGCATCACTGGGCATCACTAGATGACTGCTTGAAGCTGCTGCATCCCTGGATTCTTCTGAGGTGGAGGGGACAGAAGGAGTGCTTGAGGCTACTGAAGTTGTGATATCTGTTGATGGCCCAACATTTGCAGAGGCTGGAGTTAAATACGTCAAAAGTACGTCTGAAGAGAGAAGAGGAGTGTTACAGCTATTATATAAAAATGATGGTTCCTAGAAAAAAAAGGAAAAACCTAATAGATACATGTTGTCTACTATGCATGTATAATATACAATGTATTTTTTTCTGATATGCATATTACATTAGATACAACTTTATTGTCATTACAGTGAAATGTTGATTAGCAGATGCAAAGAAGCAGGAAGCTGCAGTTTAATATGGCATGTGGGAATGCTAAGTTATGGAGTATTAATAATAATAATAATAATGTGTACCTTTAACACTGATGTAAAGTTTAAAACAATTAACATGCTGTAACACTGTTGAACTGTAACACAACAAACCACTAGGGTTAAAATTCTGATATATAGAAGGGGAAAAGGGAATAGCATTTTGATTGACTATTAAAAGCAGGAAAAACGTTATCTAGCCAGATGTAAATACAGCAAATACTAAAAGCGTAGATTAGGCCAATGTAGACACCTACTGAGTAGGTTTAATTTCTACAAATGATCCATAACAATTAAGACCACTCCATGCCGCCCAACTGCAGAAATATAAAACTGGTTACTTACTGATTAGCATACCATGTTGAGGCTAATCGCTCAGAAGCAAGTTATCAACTTAACAGTACACTGTGCTAAATAACTGATGCAGTGCAACTGATGCTTCATTTCATTACTGTATCTTTACTTTACCTCTTTCTTTCTCCAGTTTTTCCTCCTCTCTTTTTTATTTTTTTTTCTCCCCCCCATGCTCCGGACAGTGCAGGTGGTTTTGACATGTTTACAAAGCTCTCTGGGGTCACATCAATAAATTCGCCCCTCCCCCCACAGAGAGCGAGCAGGTATCAATCAGCCGGAGGAGGAGGAGGGGTGGGTTATTTGGTATTATCATTTGTAGTAATATCAGTTGGGCATTGCTTTACACTTGATTCTATATTAGCTTTTCCATTTTAAGAGTTGATAGTAATGACTAGTTTTAATATAATTATATTGAAGGTGAATTTTTTTTTCCCGATTTTGTTGCGCCCCCTGGAGGCCACGGCACCTTTAGCATTTGCCTATATTGCCTAATGGGCCAGCCAGCTCTGTAAAGGAGGCCATCTATGTCATGCTGGAACAGCCATCACTGAACAGAGGAGGTGGCCTCAGACATCAACTACCACATACAATGCAGTTTTTGAAATCCCTCCCCAGGAAACTTAGCCACAGTTCACACCTTGGCTCATGACAAACCAGCGACTCACATGATGATCAGGGAGAGTGATTACCCATCTGATGGGGGATGGCACTGGGCCACACAGATCTGGGGCGGGAATTGTACCCTTTGCCCACTATCCTGAGTAAGTAGGATCCTCCACATGGTTAAATACTGGGGACTCCCTACCAGAAGTCTAGAACTGAAGAAGCCTCTTGGATGAGAGGTGAAACGTCTTCAAGAAAGTGCAAGAAGTCCAGTTGCCTTCAGAAGAAACACCAGGACAGCAATATTAATAATTATATTTTGGGATCCCTCAACATAAAATGATCATTATTAAAAGGTGAGTATGGTGACAAAATGAGCATGAAAAGAGTCAAAATTTTTCTGGAACAGCAAATTCAGCTTTAAAACCTAATCTACAAAGTCCTTCAATAAACCCTTTTTTTTTACAGCCACTCCTAACCATGTAAAAGGTATTGTCCATTGAAAACCATGTATCTTGACTTTTGTTTATTTTGACTTTCTCCAGTGTACGAAATGTCCATGTTCTTCCTTAGAAACTGTCAGTGTTTGAGATCTAAAAAAATCGATGGAAAGATGCTGGAATTTCAGAAAGATAGCTTAGGATAGCCTGACAGACAGCTTTCAAGTTCTACGATTTCTCTGAACCATGTCAGAATAATACATGTAGGTAAAAATGAAACGACTGATTGTGGATTGATTATCTTGATTTCAATATAATATACTAAGAAAAAGGTTTGATTGGGTAATGTGCTATGTGGGAATGTAGAATTGATGCTAACGATAGTTTATCAACTCAGTAGGACATACACAGGAGATGGATTATTGAATTAATATGCAAGTCCATTTAAGACATTTAACATGTCACTGATGACTGTGTCAACATAGGTTTTTATTTCAACTTCTAAATGTGTTCATTTACAATGTTTTGGACTTATTTTGTAAGCTAGTTTGTGCAGGGAAAAAAAACAACCCTGTTTTTTCATCTTTCTGAAAAACAAGTTTTTGAGGCACGTGCTTTTCATAGGACAGCAATGATATGCCTCTTAGCTTTCAACGCATTTCCTGAAGCACAAGCACTCATTCATCTGATCTAGAATTATGCATAAACTCCACCCATCTAGCACAATCCAGCAGAATGCCAGTCATGTTGGCTGCTAATGCATAGTTGTAAGTCTGTTTATCATAAAGACTGACTACTTGTCAAGTTGTTATTCAGCTCAATTTAGAAAAATTAATTTCAGACAGTTTTATATAAAACACCACCTTGCCTGGATTTAATAGTGTTTATATTCATTTGCCGATTAAAGGAGTAAGAACAATTAAAGGAGTAAGAACAACAAGTAAGAACAAGCAAATACTGAAAACACTAGCGTTCCAGTTGTTACTACACATATCATCACTGCAGGGGTTCATTAAGAGCTTTATAAAATCTGACAAGATATCATTCGTACATCGCTTTGCACTGACTGCCATCGTCACCTCCTGTGTGTCAGTCTTCCAGGTGTTGTTTAAAAAGGATGTTTCAACACTGCAGGTGCTGCTGATGCAGAGATTCATTTAATAAAGATCACAGCTTTAACGACAGATCAGTATTGCCTGACTAAATATGTAAATGCACTGTGGAGACTTAGCAACACCACCACACATTTCAATTGGTTGTATTGTCATTGTTATTGCATTCGTCATCATAAATAGCGCCATATGTTCACACCACTTAACTCAAGTTGGAGAGAGATTAGGAGCTGATGATTTAACGATTGCACCCTTCTTTAACGGTGAAGCGGTGCTGGCTGACTTGAAGTGAAATCAAGCTGAAGAAGTTGAGGGAGCCACATCCCTCCCCCTCTGATCGACTAAACATTTAGCTGTGATATAATTGGCATGCTCACAAAGTGACCATGGGGCGTGAATAAATTTGTAACAAGCCCTTTGATCAGACTCAAAGGCACACACTGGCATCTTGAGTCTCCCTCGACATGGCAGGCTGTCAGTGATGTTTGGCAGGTTGTGAAGGGCAAGAATTTCCGCACAGGCTAAATGATGTGACAGCCCGATCACTAGGTGCACTTGCCTGATCCAGTCTCATGTTTTGTCTGTTCTCTACAAATAAATTAACATGCTTGTGTAGTTGATTTCAAGGAAAACATTTGTACCATGGATTCAAATTTGATACTGAATTTCAAATACAAGTTTTCTTTACAGACTTTATACCCTTAATTCAAAAACCTCTGTAGTGAGATCTAATTCTAGAAGCTCTTGTTTGATTATTTTTAATGCACTCTTGTAACCTATTCAGATTCCAAGTCTTTGTTGGTCATTGAAAAATGTAAACATGTTCACTCTCCACAATCATTTCTTTAGTGGTGGTATGATCACTGCACACCAGCTGCAAGGCATTAGGTGATGATCCATGGAGTAGTTTTTGAGTTATCATGAACACACAAATGGATAGGAATGTGCAGAGTAATGAATAGAAAGAGAATAATTCACAACATTAAGCATTTATTGGATCGGGGATGGCGATTGCCTTCGTGTTTAAAAAAGTGCCTTCTTGGACACCCCTCCAATGGACCAGATGCAATAAAGTCAAGAATGTCTTTCTCGTGAAAAAAAACACACACACACACACACACACACACAAAAAACAAAACTTTAAATCGTAACCATGGTCTAATTATTTCTTTGTAGTGTAAATGTTTAACTTTTTGTGCGCTGATGACTCACAACAACAGGTGCCCTTCAAATGAATTATAAGAGCAATCATTCTTTGCCCGACCCCTAAACATCCTGAGTCCGCCACTGGTTTTCAGATACAGATGAAGCGGTGTATTTCATGCTCTCTTCACCATTTCATCTTTTGTACTCACCGATGAGACGGTTTCCTCCCACCGTTTGACGACTGCTGATATGTTCAGGACCACTGTCATTGGGGAGTGAGCCAGCACATACCTGACAAACATTATCAGCTCAGCTAGTAGCCTAAAGTTTTGCTTTGCAGAAGCTTTGGTAACTTACTTCAAAGTTGCATCTGGCATTCTTTATGTACACCATAACTAGAGTACTTAAACACTAGATCTGTTAATCATTTACTGCCAACAGCACTCTGGGAAGAAGGCACAGCTGTTACAAGTGCTTTGGTGTCACCAGTGTGCTGCCTACTGTCAGCCACAATGTTAACATAACTTTGCTACATTCGTATTCATGGGGACATTTTGGCTGATGGCTCTCATTTCTTGTTTTTCTCTTCCTCTGTAAATTAACAACGAGAGAAAAGGTGTCCAGGTAGCAAATGGAGTAAAGGAGTGTTGGGAAATCCTACGTCAAACCATGAACAATGACATGACTCCAGCTGCCTCACTGAATGCTCAGCATTTGCAATGCTTTAACGCCCCCTTTGAGTACCCAATCAGAATGCTCAGTACCTCAACAGAGGGGTGAAGAATAAACGGAATCATACAAAATCATTCTATTGGGACCACTGAAAAAACTTTGGAGATGGAAATGCAAGAATACTGTAACTGTTTTTATATGTATCTGGACGGGTGGAAACAAGGCTCCTTTGTAAAGTCCATTTGTGTGCAAAACTCAATGTTGTAGAAAAAGTCAAAACACAAGAATGCATAGTGACAGCGTTACAACATGCCAATATTTTTGAATTATTTATCAATTTAGGGGACCATAAGCAGGGTTGGATTTTTAGATGTTTGTGAAATTGCCGTGGGGTTTTAAGGGCTCATATTATTTAGAAGCCTATTTGTTCCTCAACAAACATGTTGCACTTTCATCACACTCTGCCAGCTGTTGGCGGGCTTGTCCCACAGGTTAAATGATCATTTGGGTCTATTCACACTCGCCAAATAAACCGTTGTGTGAAGAAATCAGGCACCTCCAAGCAGCAAGGGTGAAACCGTCTACTGTGGCACGTTGACCCCCACCGTCTGGCCTGCTTTGTCTCCCCCTCCTTCAGAGGTTTGCCCTTGCACAACCCACTCCTTCCTGCAGCTCCACGCATCAGCAGATCTGTAACCTGCCAGCGGTGATGAATAGAGGGCGTCTGAAGCCGTAGCTGCCGCCACAGGCACAGATGGATGATAGTGGGCTGTTAAAGTGCTTCCTGCACCGCAGTGGCTCACATACTCCAGGCAAGTGGCGACAGGCAATGCCCCTGTTTTATTTTATTTTCGTTTTAGTGATGCTTTGGCTGTGAGTGCTGCTGAAACATAGTACAACCACCTGGTGCACAGTCAGACATTTGCACAAGGGACAGCAATCATTTTTTTGCTATTCACATTTTTTGGAACATAAACCCCCGGTTACCAATGACTTTTGACATTAAATGCCAAACTGCAGTGGACCTTGACACTCTCCATACATATATAGTAATTGCGTGGCTAAGACTGCTAGTTGACAAATATTGAGAATTCATTATAAGTATAATTGTACACTTCAATGATGGGAAAAAAAAAGGTTCAATTATAAATCTGTCCATAATCACAGCACTTAGCCCTATTGACCAGTCAAAGAGAAAATAAACGCAGACAGATTAAAAGTTTTGTCATAAAATACTTGAAAAATTGCAACTTTTCTTGTTTTTTTTTTATTTTAAATTCACATAAAGTCAACTTTTCTAATACACAGAGAACATCGCAACTGAATGATTTACTATGTAAATCTGCCCCAGTAATATTGATTCTTGCAGGGGCAGGGGGGGTTAAATCCTGTTTTGCAGCTGTCACAGATATTATATCCCATAGTGACTCTGGGGTGGTCAGTTGGAGCAAGAGCAAACATTGGAAAGAACAGAAACCATTGGATGCACTATTACAAAAACTGGATAACAAGCAGCTCTGTTACAGCCACGGAGGCATCTGCAATTATTAAATGTGGGCTCAAGCCTGCACAGCAGCAATATTATCGCCATTAGATTAGTACAGCAACTGACACTCTTTACTCTCCTGCAACAAGGTTATGAATCACCCGTATCTAGCAGAGGCCAGCTACGAGCCACACATATAGGAGCCTCAATGAAATATACAGTTCTATTTTTGAGATATGGAAGAAGAAATTAAATGTCAGCAACCTTATCTGCACATTCCCTGCATAATTGGATGTCGTGCCGTGTTCCTATGCTCTTGTTTGTTAAACAGTTGACATTTTGGAGTGCATTGGACGAAGCTTATTTGCCTCACACACCTACTGCAGCATTTAAGATTTCTCACGAGAAGGCTTCTTGTGATGATGTTCATTTTTCATGATGAATGAGCTTATACAATCAGTATGGATCCTCAAGGGCGAATTAGCCCAATCACTTGCTCTGCATAGATAGTGTGAGAACATCAGAGTCGTGTGCTGAAGACCATGTTACTCTTACAGGGTCCTGACCTCCCTAAGAAAGCTGCTCAGTGAATGTTAGCCTCCAAATGCTGACCTCTTGACCATCTCATACAGTCTCCTGATTTTTTTCCCTCTGTTTCAAACAAAATCCAATATAATATTCCAAATCTCTCATTCCCATTACTTACAGGTGTGGTATGAATGTGACTCCAAAACATTATTTGCACAGTTGTACTTAACAAAGTGAAGTTAACACATCATCAGGTACACTCACATTCTAGAAGAAAGGAAACAATTAATTTGCATAGACAGAAACCGCTGATAAAGCAAGAAAAAAAAGATTTAAAAAAAACTGCTATTAAGCTATTGGACAGCTTGGGACAGTACACAGCTGCTGAGCTCTACAGTAGCTAACGGCAATCATCAGGAGATATTTCACAAGAGGTCGGTTGTGTCAGGTGAGAGGCGCTGCATTAAACTGATCATTATACTGCATTATCCGCTGATATGACAGAAATCTCAGGAGGGGGAGGAGCGCCTTGGAGGCTGAAGAGGTGGATTAAAGCAACAAGCAGCTGAGCTGAATGGCTAGGTATTTGCTTCTCTGATTAAATCTATTTTTACGCAAATAAATGCAGCTTATCTTAACAATTCCACTAAGTTTAAATTTAGCTGTGTTTTGGCACCACAAAATGCAACAGTGCATGAAGAAGAGACCAGCTAAATAAGCTGCCTCTAGAAACTACATTTTGGCTGCATGACTCTCATTTGGATCGTAGATATAATAAGGAATAGTTCTGGAGAAATTTAACATAGTTTAGTATGATAAAAAGAAACTGCACAACTTGTTTTGCATTTCCTTCTCCACGAGAATTAAAACAAGACAGTCAGAGACTGCAGAACTTCACCAAGTTGGATGCAATTCCCTTTCAATTCAATATGAGCTAGCATAAAATGGCAGAGTGACAATGTATAAAAGATATATCAATAAGATAATCTTGATTAAATATACCATCCAGTTTTTTGTTTCATATTAAACCAAACTGTGTTACGTAATGTGTCATTCGATTACAGTTCATTTAAATGTGGTGAATGGAAATGGCTTATTGCCGTGCCGTGTTATGAACTTAAATCTATTTACTGGGAATTTAAAAAGGAAAAGAAAACAAGAAAAACAATATCATAAGCATACACAATAAACAGGAGAAAAAAATAATACTAACCACTTTGCACTGTCAGTCTCATTGCTGATATCTTCTGTATATAGAAAATAGAAAAATTCTAGAATTTGGATCTAGTTTCAGATGAGCAGGATCAAGATATTGTGACCTTCCTTGTGTGAGAAAAGGTGCTGTAGATTTTTAGTTATAGGTCTGGACAGATAGACAGGCATCAATACAGACGGAAACACTCTGTCCTAACAGCTGATCCTTCACTAAGCCCCGCCCTCCTTGGTTACTGTTGCTACATCTGTAAAGCTTTTGTACCCAGTGAGTCAAATATGGAGTTATCAACTATATCAGTAAGAGATATTGCATCAGTTAACAGATGCTAAGCTAAGCTCAGAAAGGTCTGCGTCCTGACAATTCACGTAAAGGGTAAACATATACAGGAATCACAATGTTCTTGTACACCAGGGTAAGCCAATATATCATTTAATTTTGCTAACTTTAACATTATCTGACATAGTACACCAAGCTAGCATTAGCTAACATTAGTTAACATCTTAGTTTGGAACAAACAGTGTTTTTTTTAATCTATCTTTAATGGATTCATGTGGTCTTCCATAATGTTTTATCCATGTAAGACATCTCTATTCTTGGGTTTATTGGCTTTGGGATGACAAAAAATTCGACACCCCTTTGCAAACTTCTTGTGTATCAGCTGTCAGACTTGCTGACGGGTGTACCACGATTAGTGTCATAGTGAGATATGTTGAGCAGAAAGCCAGGGTTGTCGGTCTCACAAAGGTGGCTCTCTTTTAACTTGACTACATCACAGAGGTAACTCATGGTGCAAATATAACCTGGTTGGGACGAGGTTCCAAGTTCCAAGATGAGACAAGTTTTGGCTTAAAGTCAGCTGTTAACAACATTTCCCTTCATTAATTATATTCCTCACGATGTTTCCAGGTGAGATATAGATTCTGGGCAGATCATTAAAGCCTGTAGCTACAAATCTGCAGAGCTGTACATTAAAGTACAGTAATGGCATCAAAACAAGAGCTGTAGGTCTAATTATCTACAACAGTGTAAATATACATCTATATGTAGTGTAACGTTTGGATCTCCTGCATCAGGAGTTTGTTACAATGTGCAGTCATCACACACTCATGTGAGTGAATTTAATTTTGAAATATATACAGATGTGTTAAATTTCCATGATTCTCTGACACTGTTCCCTTGTGTTTCATGTGCAGCAACAATGCTGCATTTTGCCTATATGTTTTTTATTAATAATTTCCATAGCTCCTCATTTTGGGCAGATGAAGTCTAAAATGACACACAAAACGTCCCTTTTTTTTGTGAAAGTGCACAGAATCTGAATTAGAAAGCCTGAGGTAACGAATAGGGTTGATAGCCAAGTTTGTGATAATCTCTAAATGGAACTTCAGGGTTTGTCGAGCCAGTTCTCACAAAGAAATCCTGGCTCTGCTTAACATGCTGTGTAGTATACCCCTCAGGGCCGGTATGCACACAGCTTTGGCATATTAGGGTCAGGTGAGATCAGTATTGTACTTTTGTGAGCAATTTGCTTTTCTCTTTGAGCAAAGCTAGCTGTTTCCCCTTTTCCAGTCTTTACACAGAGCTAGGCTGACTGTCTACTAGTATTGCCTTCATATTTCGCATAGATTTTTTAGAGTCCAAGCAATGTGCTCATCCAGCGCTCCCAAAAGGTTAGACCGCTCCTTTAAGTAAAAGAAATTACACCACCGCTGCCCTTGAGCATAATCCAAACTGTTCCTGTAAAGCTGGCTGGTGGCAATGGGACACACTGAGTGGCAACGCGGCTGTAGCCGTCCAGCTCCCATAAGTCTCTGTCCAATTGAATGAGAGTTGCTGCAAAAAAGCAATAAGTCATCTATCACATATATTGACTGCTCTCGGTCACCATTAGGAACTGCAGAAAGATCAATAAAACCTGTAATTGTCAATAACTGACATTTTTTCTACCCAACTCTGGCCTATAACAAACCACAACTGGTACATCTTCACAGTAAAAAGAAAAATGTAAAATGTTAATAAAACTGAACTAGTGCAAAAAAACCAAAAAAAACAAACAAAAATATAAAACTAGATGAATAGTTGTATTGTAGTGTAATAATTGTAAAATAATTTTTGGTGCTGAATGACACTGTGTATCTGCTATTATTTTTAGGTGTTTAGTTGTTTTTAGTTGGTAACTTCATAGTTGTTGAAAATGTGAGATCCTTGGATTTTAGTTTGTTTTAAATCTGAAGCTTGAGAATTTACTCCACCGGCCCACTCAGTTGAATTAATGATCAGTGAACAGTTAACAATTAATGAACAGTGAATTAATTGAAAGCACAAAACTTCAGCTTTTACAGAAAAAAAATTTTGCTTGGTTCAATCAGTTTCTTTTAACATTTGAAAGTTGACCATTTTCATCAACAAAGCAACATTTCAGAAAAAAGATGAAAAAAAAAATCACTTTCGTCAGAGACTTTTTCTCAAGTAGAAACTTGAAACCTTTTTGGCTGTACTCGTCACTGTCTCCAGCTTATCTGCAAACTTATTTGCAACTTTATCCCAATGAAAACCTTCGGTTTCGCCTCCCTCATCTGTGCTGCAGGCACACATTTCTCCTCTGGTTGCAGGCTTATTCTTCACTTGTTTTTTTTTCCAGCAGTCATACCGTCACTTGCTGCTGCTGTACTATTGTACAAGATGCGTAACCATTTCCCCTGTGGTATGCCGGAAAAACTCATTAATAGCTGGAAAGAGTTGATATAGACACCTGCATATTTAAAAATAAACACATCCATGTCCTCTTTCACTGCTATATGTTCAGGTTTTAAAAGAAGGGAATCTTGTTGGGGGTCAAGTATACAGTCTGTATGACTCTGGCTGTTGGTAATGAAGCTCAGGAGAACTGAAATTCCAGTAGGTTTGTAATTTTCCTTATCCATATTTAAAGAGAAACTAAAAGTAGAAAATAGGTCTG
Source organism: Mola mola (assembly GCA_001698575.1). Lineage (NCBI taxonomy): Eukaryota > Metazoa > Chordata > Actinopteri > Tetraodontiformes > Molidae > Mola > Mola mola. The sequence continues at coordinate 1,013,546 of KV751402.1, forward strand.
ATTAACCATAATTTAAACCTGAAATCAATTTGATCAAACCTTGCAATTGTGGCGGACACTAGGGGCTATGCCTCTCACACAGCGGGGCTGTGAGCTTGGGGCGTGGTTTACGGAATAAAGTTTAAACTCGCCTTCGTGTCCAGTGTTTTTCCTCATCCTGCCACACTATTATTTTTTAGATGCCTGTTTACAGGAAAGAGTCAAAGTTAAGCTTTAGTCAAAATTTTTCTTTTATAAACTTGAAAAACCTTTAGACAGCCAGTCAATAAGGGTGTTCCTTCATATAGATACACACACTCCTATCCATAAAATAGACAGGATGTAGATACTTGTGTCATCCCCGTATCAATTGCAGAAATAAGTTTGATTTGACACACAGACACACACACACACACACTCTCTCTCTCGCTAATGCATGCTATAAAAATGAATCAAACTGAGGACCAAGCTCCCACGGGAATGATTGACACCTGAGTCTAAATCAATTCTTGTCTAAATCTTGAAACCTGTTTGTGCAGCAGTGACCGATGTAACAGCTCATTTGGGTTTTGGAGTTTGGGCAGTTGCTTATGTGAGTCTTAAATCTTGGTGAACACTGCCAAAAAAGCAAGAAAAATGTAACTATATTATTTTTTATGTGTCTTACAACAGAAGAATAACAGGCTCTTTGCAGTTCAGGCATTTTCTCTTCTCAGGCCAGGACTATTACAGGTGTAGCTACTCATCAATGAAATGAAAAGCAATCAGTTTTTAGCAAAAGTATCCAAGCTGTCGTATTCATCATGCTGGCTCACTGGCATGGCTTCAAACCCCGGTCACATCAGTAACATTTCGTTGTAAAATCAATGGTTTCTGCTACAGAGGTTGAACAAAAACGTGAAAAATATTCCCCACTCAGTTTCACCTTTGTGAACTTTGACCGTAGGTTGTTTGCCATGTGTTGACTCAAGAGCTTTCTGATCTAGGTTTGGTCAGAGGAAAATGCATATTACTGTTGAAGGAATGATTTATGATCATTTTGTCATGCGTAAGGTATGGTTGAGCTTATGTCAGGCTCACACTACAGGGCCCAGTCAGGGTCAGATTCTCCCCTTCTTACAATATCAGGGATGTTCTGTTTGAGGCTGCGCTGAACATATCGAATGCCTGACAATTCTGTAGTGTGATTGGTTTGCATATCCCGTCTTAGACCACCAGTCTGTTCGCAGAATCATCTGAGCCACCTTGGTCACTTTCAGACAAGTTTGATAGAAAAGATGGGACGTAATGCTGGCAGAGCACAAGGCTAATATTGTATTGTGACCCTGCCATAAATCCCAAAAATCCCTTGGGTAAGGTTGGGAAATGATTTTGGTGATGGGTTAGGATTCAAAGCCGGTGTTGATTACTGGGATCTGGAAACAGCTGTCCCAAACACCCAAACAGAGGCAATTGAATAAAGAGATAATTAATACATACTTTGAAAGGAGACCAATTAATCTTGGGGACCAAGTGATCAATTATCCAATATGCTACACACGTGCTGTTTACAAAGGATATTAACCCAGTAATTGCATGATAAACTGCAAAAGCAACTTTTTTAAAACAACTTAGAGACAAGATTAAAGACAACAGGATATGAATTGGGAAAAAGAGCTGTTAACTAAAACAGAGTGACACTGAGCTGGAGCTAATGAAAATGAACAGCATTTACATTTCATAAATTGCATGCGCCTAATGAATACTCTAAAAGCAATATCTGAAAAAAAATAGTACTTGTTTCATTTTGAACTGATGTCCATTTCATATTCACTTAAACATGATGTCAAACTCAATCTAAATCAAGTAGCAGGACAGTGTTTTGGCTGCTTGCCTACTTTTTGCTGAAGGGCAATTTAAACCTGTCATGGCCAGTGAGATGCACCTCATGCCAGTGTGATTCTTAAATTTAAATTAGCCATGTTTACAAATCAAGGGCTGTCAAGGTGATTAATTGCCACCACTATTCCTAGATAATATCATGTGACATCTGCCCTCTTGCTTTCTGAGGTGGTGGTAGAGATCACTCATCCTCCTGATTAATTTAAAGAGCCCATAGGTTAACATTTGCCAGCAAACCTTTACAGCCAGGCGTGTTAATTCTGAAACCTGTCCTTGAAACACATACACACACACACACACACAGGTCCAGGGAGAGTGCAAAAGAAGGCAGGAGGAAGATACAGGGCCGAGGTGTTATGCTGGACTTGACAGCGGACTCCGGGACCTGCATTAGAGTGAGACACAACGGCTAATAATATCACTTTGATCTTCTCACCTGTGGAGGTTTGCTCACATAGCGCCAAGAAAGGTAATATAATGACTTCCTCTCTCGAGATTAAAAATACAAGATAGAAGGAAACTTATCTGTAAGGCAGATATAACCCATCTTTTTCAACTGCAACAGTGTCACTTCAGTGCTTTGGATCTTTTCACTTCATTTATATCTTTATATCTCTCTATATGTTATCTATATGTATATAGTTGAGGCCAGGAAGCAGAGTTGCAGTCTTACACGCTTCTCCGCGCTTCCTTTAGAGTCATCCACCTACAACCCCATAGAGACTGTGTCTGTCCCCCGTCCACATAAATTCACTAAATTCACTAAATCAAATAAGAGTTCACATAGGAACTTAATAAAAAACAACACCACTAATGAGGCAGTTTACAAAGTAAAGAGACTTAAATGTGGACTCTTGAATATCAGATCCCTATCATCTAAAGGTGTATTAATAAATGAGCTTATATCAGATAATAATATTGATTTATTCTGCCTTACTGAAACTTGGCTGTGCCAAGACGAATATGTAAGTCTTAATGAATCCACTCCTCCCAGTCACATTAACACACACATTCCCAGAGACACAGAGGTGGTGGAGTTGCAGCCATTTTCAATTCTGCCCTATTAATAAACCCTAAGCCCAAACAAAAATTTAGTTCATTTGAAAATCTCATTCTTAGCATTTCCGATCCAACCATGAAAACTCCAATTATGTTTGTTATAGTGTATCGAGCACCTGGACCCTACACTGAATTTTTATCTGAATTTTCAGAGTTTCTCTCAGCTCTGGTCATTAAAACAGATAAAGTTATTATTGTAGGTGACGTTAATATCCATGTAGACATTGAAAACGACAGCCTTGGTACGGCATTTCTCTCACTATTAGATTCATTCGGCTTCTGTCAGTGTGTACAAGAATCAACACACACTTTTAATCACACCCTTGATCTTGTTCTGACATATGGCATTGAAATTGAGCATTTAAATGTCTCTGCGCAAAATCTGCTTTTATCAGATCATTATCTTCTAACATTTGAATTTCTGCTCATCAACTATAAACCAAGAGTCACTAGTTATTATAGCAGATGCATATCTGAGGACACTGTTGAAAATTTTAAAGAAATTATTCCCTCTGCATTAATTTCAGTGCCATATCCCAAAATAACAGAGGACTCATATCTTAAATTTAGCCCCTCCCAGCTTGATCACCTTGCCGATTTCACTGCCGGCTCTCTACGTGCTTCACTCGATTCCATTGCCCCAGTTAAAAAGAAAACAAAACCAGTAAAGAGACTAGCTCCGTGGTATAATCTTAACACTCGCAAGTTAAAACAGAAAACTCATAAACTTGAAAAGAAATGGCGTTCCACTAAACTGGAAGAGCCACACATGGCCTGGCAGGATAGCCTTAAAGTATACAGGAAGGCCCTTCGCCGAGCAAGAAAAGACTACTATTCAGCGTTGATAGAAGAAAACAAGAATAAGCCCAGGATCCTTTTCAGCACTGTAGCCAGGCTGACTGAGAGCCATCATTCTATTGAACCATGCATTCCTAGAGCCCTCACCTGTAATGATTTTATGAACTTCTTCAATAATAAAATTAGACTTATCAGAGAAAATATCCTACACTCCACAGATTCCAGTTCAGCAACAGGAATTATAGAGGCTGTTATTAGTCCTGATGTGTGTTTGGAAAGCTTCCATCCAATTGACCTTAAGGAACTAACGACAACATTATCTTCATCTAAATCATCAACCTGTATACTAGACCCCATACCTACTAGGTTGCTCAAAGAGGTTTTACCCCTAATTAGAAATCCACTACTAAACATTATCAATCTATCCCTTGTAACAGGTTATGTGCCCCAGTCATTTAAAGTAGCTGTAATTAAACCGCTCCTAAAAAAACCTACCCTAGACCCAGAAGTTTTAGCCAACTATAGACCAATATCCAACCTCCCCTTTCTTTCAAAGATTCTAGAGAAAGCAGTAGCGAAACAACTATGTGGCTTTCTTCAGTATAATAGTCTATTTGAAGAGTTTCAGTCAGGTTTTAGAAAGCATCACAGCACAGAAACGGCATTGGTAAAAGTTACAAATGACCTCCTCACTGCATCTGATGCAGGACTTATCTCTATACTAGTCTTATTAGATCTTAGTGCAGCTTTTGACACTATCGATCATCACATCTTACTACAGAGGATGGAACACCAAATTGGCATTAAAGGATCTGCTCTAAGATGGTTTAAGTCCTACCTATCTGATAGATATAATTTTGTTCATGTTAATGATGAATCATCAAGATATGACAAGGTTAGTCATGGAGTCCCACAAGGTTCTGTGCTTGGACCATTACTATTTACTCTATATATGCTTCCTGTAGGTAAAATTATTAGAAAGCACTCCATACATTTTCACTGTTATGCAGATGACACACAACTATACTTATCAATGAAGCCAGATGAAACCCATCAGTTAGCTAATCTACAGTCATGTCTTAAGGACATTAAAAACTGGATGTTTCATAACTTTTTAATGTTAAACTCTGACAAAACTGAAGTCATTGTGCTGGGCCCCAAACACATTAGAGACTCATTATCCAGCAACATAGTTAATCTGGATGGCATTGCCTTGGCCTCCAGCACCACTGTCAGAAACCTGGGTGTTATCTTTGACCAGGAGCTGTCTTTTAAATCACATGTTAAACAGATTTCAAGGACCGCCTTCTTTCACCTCCGTAACATTGCTAAAATCCGGCACATCCTGTCTCAACAAGATGCAGAAAAACTAGTTCATGCGTTTGTTACTTCCAGGCTGGACTACTGTAATTCTTTATTTTCAGGTTGCCCTAACAAAATTTTAAAAACTCTTCAGTTAATCCAAAATGCAGCAGCGCGTGTACTGACTAGAACTAATATCAGAGACCATATTTCCCCCATACTGGCTTCTCTGCACTGGCTCCCAGTTAAATTCAGAATAGAATTTAAAATCCTTGTTCTCACCTACAAAGCTATTCATGGTCAGTCACCATCTTATCTTGAACAGCTCATAGTACCCTATCGCCCATCCAGAACCTTACGCTCCCAGGATGCAGGGTTATTGGTGATCCCAAGAATTTCCAAAAGTAGAATGGGAGGCAGAGCTTTCAGCTATCAAGCTCCTCTCCTGTGGAACTATCTTCCAGTCTTGGTACGGGAGGCAGACACACTCTCTGATTTTAAGAGTAGGCTTAAAACCTTCCTTTTTGATAAAGCTTATAGTTAAGGCTGGCCTATCTAGCCCTTAGTTATGCTGCTATAGGCTTAGGTTGCTGGGGGAACACTCCATGATTCACTGAGCTTTCTTCTCTCCCCCCTCTGACTCCGACTCCTTCTCTGCTCCTGTAAATGTCCATATCCTTACACTAACTTTACTTCTTCCCCGGAGTCGTTGTGCTTTACCATCCTGCAGGTTTTTCTAGGTCGCGGTGGGAGGTGCTGCTGTGGTCCTGCCTGATGCCCCCTGGCCACATTAGGAAAGGAGATCCTGTGACTTGGATCCTGTGACTTGGATCCTAGGCTGGATTTCCAAGTGCAAATCGGGACCCACAGATCACAATGGCTTCTGGATCAATAGACTACACCTGCTTCTGGACCACTACACTTCACATATCCCTGGATTTACAGATTCTACATACTCTTGGACTCAGCAACACCCAGATCTTCCTACATGGAGTACAATGACTCCTGGACCAACAGAGTCCACCTGCGTCTGGATCACTAGACTTTCCATACATCCGGACTCATAGAATCCACAGACTCTGGGACTCATGGATGTTTTATACATTCTAAATGAACTGTTGTTATCATGTTTTTGTGTTCTGTACAAGTGACATTTATTGCACGTCTGTCCGTCCTAGGAAGAAGGATCCCTCCTCTGTGGCTCTTCCTGAGGTTTCTTATTTTCCCTGTTTAGGGTTTTTTAAGTTTTTCCTCACCCGGTTCGAGGGTCTAAGGGCAGAGGATGTCACATCTGTACAGTTTGTCAAAGCCCAGTGAGATAATGTGTAAATTGTGATTTCGGGCTATACAAATAAAATTTGATTTGATTTGATTTAATGCAAAAACGTTAGAAATCCCACCTGAAAACATGAAAGCTGTGTAGAAGATCATATTTCCTGCCTGTACCGGGTACCCAACTCTCCTCTCCTCTCCGGGGTTAGGAGGGTGGTTCAATATCTCCTAACAGACCAACCGTGTTGTAGCGGTGTATGTCTCCCTCAGGTGGAATTCCTCAGCACTTCACCCTATAGCCCAGAGCCTCTGAATTTACAAGGGAGTGCCCATAAAATTAAGAGGGGCAAAGGAAATCCGACGTCTGCCCAGGCAAATATCGTAGAGATACACAATTATGATGTTTGTGATATCTTGAGATTTGTATGTCCAGTTTTTACATGGTTTTGTCTGTTTCTAAAGTCGTGTGTAAGTGCCACAGAGCAGTAACCTAAAGTCTCTCTGTCTCGGTTGTTGTTAAGGTGTTTAAGATAGAGCTAACACACACACACGGAGGACTCTGTAACTGTTCACTGCCTACCATAGTGTTAAAGCAGAGGTTACTCTCCCTCAAGGCACTACGCAGTCACAGACACACATTCTGTGTACATATATAGGAAAAAAGCCACGCCAGCCTGATACTGTAATCCTAGTGAAATGCTAGTGAAATTCCCAGCATAATTTCACTAGCAACGGCTCTTAAATGAGAAGTTTAAATGGTCTAGTTTTTATGGCCGGAAAAGCGTTTTCAGGCTGAAATTCGTTCACAAAAGTTAATAATCTAAAGATGAGTGTTTTCTATTGTAAACGTTGGAAATCCCACCTGAAACCATGAAAGCTGTGTAGAAGATCATATTTCCTGGATGCGCAATGCATTTCCCAGCATAATTTCACTAGCAATGGCTCTTAAATAAAAAGGTTAAGAGATGAGTGTTTTCTAATGCAAACGTTAGAAATCCCACCTGAAACCATGAAAGCTGTGTAGAAGATCATATTTCCTGGCCAATGATTGTTAAGACTTAAATAAAGGTTTGAAAAGGTTCAGACATGGAGCTTTTTAGCATGTTGGGACTTCAAAACGTTTTATAAAATTGATGTTGTTGAATTCTGTTCTGAAGGGTGCCACCCTTCAGAACTGAAAACCTGCATACCGTACATGTCAACGTTTTACTGGTGGCACTCTCCAGTGTAAAATATTGCCAAATTGGATTACATTTTCCTAACAATGGCTAACTCCACACTATTGGAAAACACTTCTTTGCTCCCACAGCAGTTGGCAGTGTCAGTTTTGTTTTATATCGGCGAAGAAGAAGGGGGTTCTCGAAATTTAAAGAGTCATTTTACCTGTGTGAAACCAGTGATGTAGAACCCAATCATTCATTTTTTGCCACAATGGAGGAATTTCCGATGCTGGTATCGAAACAACTCTACTAAAAACAACCAGGGACAGAGATTGGCCTGTCACATGACAATTTCTGCACCTATAATATAAATAAATATAAACAGCGCTCATTAAGTTGTAAATGATGTTGGCAGCATGAATATTGTTTTATTTATTCCATTGTGGGAATTTTGTTGCATTTATGAGGGCAGGACAAATTACACTTTTAGCATTCTTGTAACTTAACTAATTGACTTGATGTAATTCATGGCATAGCTGCTCCCATTTTTAACTGTAACAGTGATTTAATCAGTAGAGATAATGCTAAGAAATGTTTGGACGAGCAGTCATTAACGTATAGCTATTAATGATTATATATATGATTGTCTAATTAATTATACAAAGAGGGTGATAAAACTGTTACTTTGAATCATCAAAATATCTGCACTTTTCTTTAGTTTTGGAATCCAGGACTTGTTATTTGTTATTTTTTATCTTTTGATTCTTGAGAATTTCAACACTTCTCCCAGCACAATTTATATTATTAATATTGTTATTTTAATCACTCGTTGAGAAGAATGTTTGTGCATGTGTATGCAGCTGCCAACTGAAGTCAGTTTTTACCCATTAGGTGCTATTAAAGAAGCCAGCAGCTCATATGAACTTTAATGATTTATTCATAAAGCCCTAGATTTACCAAGAACACTGCATCACTCACCACCCCCACTTTGTTCCTGATATTAAAAAAAAATTACCATATTTCATCACTTATGACAAGCCTTTGAAAGCATTGATAAACCACGACTGCGTTATTATTTCCACTCTGACAAGCAGTCTAATATATTCTACAGTGGTGAATTTCATTTGATGTGTCACAACACACTGCACTGCATTCTGGTGCCTTGAGAAACAGCTTCACATCTTGAAGCAAGTTTTCAGTGTAATTCACTCACACATCCAAGTTTAAGCCACCACTGTCACAGAAAAGCATTCCTTAAATATGCAAGTTAAATCCCTATGTTTTTCCTACCATAATGGCAGAGTTTGTTTGCTGTTCACAGTGTGCAGCACAATAGAGAAACTGAAAAGCCCACTAATTTATCTCGAGTAAAATAGGTGTGGGATTCTAAAATAACATTGTTTTTTTGTTTTTTGCTTACAGGATTAAAACGACGTCACAGTTTTGAACGTAAAACATTTGCACATCTTAAAATGTAATTAGTTATTTTAAGATATTTGCTCAGTGATGCTGCCTCAGTCCTTTGTATGAAGAGGCAGCCTGTTCCATCCAGATAGCAGCTTCAGTATAAAAAAAGAAAATTGGTCTCATACATTAAACACTCTGAAGTTGCACATTGCCACAACTATGGTAGTTAGGCTGAAACATGAAACCATATGGTGCTTCGATTAAGATGACTGCATGTGACACATTCTAATTTCATAATGAATTGTAAAGAGGCGTTTTCTAAAAATGTCACATTTACAGCCATGTTTACACATTATATTGTGATTAATTTGATTGTATCACTTAGTGCTTACCTGGACACTTACCATTTTACACCATGCTTTCCACTGAAATGAAATCTTAAATCAACACACATACAAATGCTACAAAAAGGAAGAAAAACACATGCACACCTGCTGATGCTTTCAAGTCTAGTTGAAGGCCACTATCACAAAACAGTTGATTTTTGAATCTTAGACAGGTGTTATTTTTCATCATTTTATAAGATTTGTATTTTTTCTGATCGCTCTGTGAGCAATTTGGATTCTCAGATATGAGAATACATTATACTGTACATGCAATGAGATGCGCTGCTCCAAATGATGGGCTATCGTGTAATTACAGCAGCACAGAGATTATGCATCAAATTATGGTTTTTGCCACAGGAACCTCTATGCATTTAGTTGCTGATGGAGAAAATGAAGTTTTCCCCGATTTGCTTCTTGCAATATTAACACTTAATATTTGACACAGCATATCATCCATACACTAAAAAAGTAATGAAGGCACAGTCACTGTAGAATACATTAAAGGATATCTCCATGCTTGGCCCCTGATTTAGTGCAAAGTCCAGATAACAATGCTGGTCGCAGATGATAGAACACCAATTAGAAAATAAGTAAATAAAGCTTTGATGTGGTTAAAAAATATACAAATTAATGTATAGTTTGTGATTTTGATAGATTTTTTGCTTTTCGATGGAATACTGTTTTAATATATTCTTCTTAGCTCTCCATTTTAACAACTTCATATAATGTAAAAAGAGGTGACTTCTTACTAACCTTGCCTGAAGTAGAGAGCACATGATTGGTATTATTTGTGTGAAGGAGATGGAGGAGGTGGATGAAGAGGATGTGGATTAACAGTTGATAGCATTATAAATAAATACATAATGAAGACAATAGACAATGAGTCTCCGTTTTCCCTCATTGGACAAGGATTAAGCAGAAATATCATACAAATACTGTCAACTTGAACTGGTGATGTTATTTGGAGCCACAACAAGATATTTAAACCCCCTCCCCTAATTTTTTGGCTACATATAACTGATTAAAACTGAACTGATTAGATAACCACTTGAACATACACCAGCGCGATATAATCTACCTAATCTACCTCTACCCACACAAAGACACTTTGACTTTAACTTTCTTTTTAGCATAACGCAAAATTAGTGAGGATTAAGGGGCTGAGAGTAAATGGAAGAAGTTATGTTGAATGCTTGCTTTCAGGCAGCTTTCTGTAAGAAAGCTGTAGTATAAGGAGTTGTACACTGGATTATATTTCGGTGACTGAGGTTTAAGTATTCTGGGTTCTAGCAGTTTTTTAATTTTTTCGTCAAAGTTTACAAACATCAGAAATGGAAGCCACCAAAGACTCGGGTCACACGGGTTGTATCCAGCCCGAGCACTAGGAAGCTGGATTTTGTATCCCTGCACAGGCTCTTTTTGTTTTTTCCTCTAATTGTTTAATTGTTTGGTTTCACTATGGTAAGGGCTTAGGCATCATCAACACTTTGTTAGGTTAGGTTAGGCTGGGTTAGTTTCAGGCTAAAACGAAAAAAAAAAAAGGTTTAGGCACTATAAAATGTTTGATTAGGATTAGGGTTTACACACACACTCACACACACACGCATACACACAACAAAAAACAAGCAAAACTTGCTTCGAGAAAATATCAGGGTTTAGGTTTAAAATACACACAACATTCATGTTTGACACATTGCAATAATCGTTGACTGCTTCTGTCTTGTGCATAATAAAAGGGACATGGCATTAAATGAGTTAAAGTGAACCAGCTGCAGTTATGGTGGTGGATGAACCTGCATTATGCTGTGAGGATTTAACTAGTGTGCTCTTGTGCCAAAACAAATGAAGACACCAACTGGCTGCTTGCACTGCTTACATGCTGACAAAAACAGGCCAAAAAGATGGAAAAAGTAAAGAGTTTGGATGAGATCCTGGATGAAGCAACATGGGAAGCTTAAACTGCATCAACTACAAGTAGAGGAGGAGGTAAGAAAACTTCAGATAAATCTGTTAATTTAAAAAAGGACATTAAAGGAATGTGTTTTTCGCATTTTTCAATCTTATACTTTTTGTTTTTGTCTGATCTGCTGTAGAAGTTTGAAACTGTTTGGAACTCTAATTAATTTTTGAATTTCTCTAATAAATCATTAAAGACATCAATGAAGCAGGAAACTCTAGCTATTTTTACATGCGCACAATTTCTTAATCAGGTTAAAAGGGATGAGGGATTGGAAATTCTGAATCCACTGTTTACATGGACGCTAAATCATGACGTGCGTATACATGCACCAGGCTTTAATCAGAATAACCTCATTTTGACATGCGCAGATTTGCCTAATTTCCTTAAAATAACTGCAGAACAAAAAGTTGTATTTCCACCTATGCTGTAAACAAACACCGATGTGGCTACACTTCGCACTCTCGCACTTTTCCCTGCAATTTAAACTCCGCACTCTTTAAGAATGGACCTTCGCAGGTTCTGAAAGCCCTACTTTTGTTTCTACTGTTCTCTGTGATCAAGCTATGGGCTCAGCAATGAATAATGCTCCTGCGTTATAGGAAGAGAGAGCGGGAGAACATGAGAGGCACACATACGCAGTGAGGGTAATTTTACCCAAACAGGAAGTCTTGATCTGAATAAGTGGACGCGGTTCGGAATAAGGGTCGGCGTAAACCACCCCTCTCGATCGGAATATAATTTCTCCAAATGAGCAAGACCGGATCGGAATCTTCCAATTGACGTGTTTACATGAAGCATTTTTATTCCGATCAGCCCTTTATTCCAAATATTTGTGTCCATGTAAACATGGCTAATGTCAACTTAAATTGTAGCTTATGAGTTTTTGGCACTTCATTTCACATTTCTGCAGTCAGCATCCACACGTATTTCTGTCAGGAAATGTTATTTCTCCAGTTGTAGATATGCCAAGTTATGTTCAAGGCCCATGGGGTCGTGTCGTGTTCAGCCTGGCAAAGCGAAGAATTCAAACTTGAATGTCTCCATCATGTATTATTCCCCAAAATCATTCTAAGAGTCAGTTTACCTTCAGAACCTCTTCACCACCTCGTAACAGCCACCAAAACTCGTAATGAGATTCTTAATGACAGGCTTGGTACGATGTTAATGATAACAAGCCAAATGCATATGATGTTAAATGTATGATATACTGCTACTACTGCTATTTTTGTGCCCTGTGACACTTTTAAACATTGGAATTATGACCTTCCATCTGGAAGAAGTGCAGTTCGTGATAATGGGCATAACAAGATTTGAATACCACCTGGCAAAAGTGCTACTCAAAAAAGCATGACATTTTTTTAGAAATCATCAAACGTGAATCTTTTCTTTTTGAGAACACTTTTCCCCAGCAGTAAGAAGAAATGCACTGACAAGAATGAAATGTTGTTTTTTTTCAACTAAATTAGAAGAGAAGCCAAGCTGTAAAAAATGCAAATCAACAATGTAAAAGACTGCACACAATGTAGCAAAGTGTGTAATTGTGTCCACCCAGCACAGTGCTAATCAATACAATGTTCTGCGAATCAATACAATGTTTCTCCCAGTCAATACAATCAATACGATGTTCTGCCAGGGCTTGCTGTGTCAGGGTAGTGATGAGTGACCCACTTTCCTGAAGTAAATTAGAAAATGATCAAATGAAAAGTTTTTTGCATTGATGCATCATTCACCAGGCAACCACGCTCAAGAATCCGAACTTGGAAGTATAAAATCCTATGAAAAGCAACGTCTTTGGATTGACTGCATGTCTTTACAAAGGAACTTTTTTCAAAAATTTTAAGTTTAATTCCTGCATCAATAAAAACAACACAACATCATAACAAATTGTCAATATTTGACCAACTGAGAATTAGAATCAAATATCTTCTGTTACATTCACCATCCTGCTAAATCTGTACTGATTTAATGTGAGATCTATAATACATTTTGACAAAATATTTACGGAATCTGACTGTTTGCTAATTCTTCCCTCAAATCATTGTCCGATCAAAATGAAGCAATTTTTTAAAAAATGTTCCTCATACAGAAATGGTGTGCATGAAGCTCAACTAACGCTGATACCTTATCTACCTAAAAGATGTCTTTGGTATCATTGTTCATTCAGTTGTTTGTCTTCTGCTGCTATCCAGGTCCGGGTCACGGGAGCAACAGTCTGAGTAGGGAGACCCAGATGCTCCTCTCCCAGGCCACTACAGGAAACTACATTTTTCAATGTGCTTGTGGATACAGCCATCTCCTCTATTGATGAGAGATTTCAGAACCTTGGAGAGGTAAAAGACAAATTTGGAGTGCTCCTCAACTTCCCTAACATAAAAAAGGAAGAGTTTCTAAAACATTGTCAAACCTTGAGCACTGCTCTGACCCATGACAGCCAGGCAGACATTGATGGCACTGAAATTGCAATGGAAATGTACAATTTTCCGCCTCTGCCATCAAAATTTATGACCACCGTGGATCTGTTGACTTTCCTGCATGAGAGGAAACCGACAGAAATGTAACCCAACGTGGGTTGCTCTAAGAATCTTTGCAACTCTCCCTGTCACAGTGACTGCTGCTGAAAGAAGCTTTTCTAAGCTTAAACTCATTAAAACTTACCTGAGGTCTACCATGATGCAAACTCGTCTCTGTGGACTTTCAATAATAAGAATAAATGATGTGGTCTCCAGTGAGTTGTCATATGATGATGTCATAGATGACTTTGCTGGGAGAAAATCTAGGAAAGTACAGCTGTAGCAGGAGAGGTGAGGTTGAGTAAATAGTGGCATAGTTTATCACTCTAGTGGAAGCAGTAATAAAAAGCACCATTAGAGGTCTGTAAAATGCCTTTTTGTACATATTTTTGCATATAGTTGTACATAAGTATTGTATATAGCTTTTGTATATAGTTATATTATTTAGTTTTTGTATATAGTTATTGCATATTGTAAATGTAGCTTATGTATAGTGTTATTGTGTGTAAACTGTGGTTATTTAAATTTGATGTTTGATGTTGATTGTTGTATTTATAATTTATTACTATTATTCACTTATTTACAGGATTTTTATTTTGTGGTAAGGGTATTTATATTGTATTTCAGATTTTTTTTATATTTATTTGTAATTTGTCAAGCATGTAAATTGGGTGACATGTCATCTCATAAATTAGAGACAATGGTAAAAACAATGCTATTCGATTTCTTTTGTAAGCGTATGTAATTTGCCGATGGAAGGGGGCGCCATATAAAATCTCACCTAGGGCACCACATTGGGTAGGGCCGGCTCTGCCCCCCAATGCATTATGAAGAGTAATGTACAAAAGATAGTCACTAAATCAGCAGTATGGACCATAAGGAAAAATTGCCAACATTCAAGAGGAGGTAGAACTGTGCACACTACCTACAGTTGTAGGTGATTATTTGATATTTTGAAGTTATACCTGTTTTTTGATGTAATAAATTAATCATTTGTATATGATAGGCCATAACATAGTGAGCAAAGATTATCGGTACGGTATTTTTTAATTGTGTGACAGCAGTGATGTTAATAATGCGCTATAAAAAAACAATCTAGTGTCTGAAAGTGTTTTTTTTTAATTTTGTCAATGAACACAGTGAAAAGTGCTCGTGAGCAGGAAGTGATTTCAGACCCTGAAATTGCGGTTGTTCGACTAAGTGAATACCAACAATATTCTAGGTATATTGTTCTTGCATCATAGTGCAGGTCTCTGATACAAAATGGCACTTCTTGCTGGAATAATGTGCAGTGTATATTATTTGCATGCATGTAGAGCATCATCCAAAAAACATGGCACTGGGCTTCACTGAAAGACAGGAAAAAAATACTAAAGCAACCAATAAGAGCCCAGTTGGACTGATTATGCCGAACAAAGCAATAAGGAAGCAAGACAGCAGCAGCTGAACCTGCAGAGATAGAACAGGAATTATGCTACATACTATAATAATACACTTTGATGTTGTGACCCCACTCACCCCCTCTGCTTGGGACATAACACAGTGATCACTCAAAAAAAAGAAAGAACTTGGCCAGTACACCAGTGGGCTTCCAACACACGAAATGCTCAGCCAACAGATCAGATCAGAGCTGTAATATCAAACAATACGAGCCTCAGCAGAGACGGAGGACACCGGCCAGCAGGAAGTTGTTACAGGTGTTTTTAATGGAACCAGGCCCTGATTGCCTGGTGCAGGTGACAGGCCTGAGGGTGTATTCACTGACACAATTCTGTCCTCACCTGCACCAGAGGGGCATTACCCGCCACACCCTGAATGAATAAAATTCCAGTACTATAGTATATACTTAAAAATATTACAATAGGCCGTAATACAGGGGATCTCTAAACTTTAATGAGTGATGCTGTTTCTTTTCCACATGCCTAAGGCACTAAGGTTTTGATGTCATCCCAAATTAGAACACATTATTTTGCATTGTCGTAGGCTGCTGGTAACAAAATGCTGAGCCTGGATTCCTCCACCCAGCAATGGGCTAATGCATTTATCATGTGTGCTTGCAATGTGTTACAGCAAGTCATATTTTACCAACCCTGCACTTAACAGACAGATTGCTGATAAAACTTCATGAAACTATTTGCACGTAAATCTTTCCTTGACTTGAGAAAACATGGTCGGCACTCAGCACAGGGTTAATGAGACTGACCTCTGAGGTATATAGCATATAAATAGCGTTGAACTCTGACCTGAAGATTCAGGATGCCATCAGATCTCCTCAGTGCTTTCTCCCACACCTATGACTCAGCCATCTTCAATTGGTCCTCTATTCATTTTGACACAGTGACAACACTGCTGTCAGGCTGAGTTCATATAGTCGGTGCAACCGGACTCCCAAGAGGTTTGCGGCGGCTTTAAGTGTTTGCTGCAGCAGCAGATCAATCCAGCAAGTACAAACTGACTGAGCTGTTGATGTCAGGATCTGTTTTTCTGTCATGTCTGAAGTTATACATAACTGCTTGCTAAAATGGAACTTTGCATGCTTTGAAACCAAGTTAACATTAATGCATTTGTTGCATAATCAAGACGCTAACTTGAGAGACCGACGTCAAATTTTTTTGCGGGACACATTTTCCAAGCTCGGTGACGAATATCACAACTCTCAGATCTTCCAGAATTCAGTTTCCTCACTGAATTAACAGATATCACTCAGTTTGTTGAAGAGGATGAGTGTGCATGCTGCACATTGCAAAATATTGAAAGAGAAAAAAAAGAACTGTAGGTTGTTTATGGGTATAGAAAACCCCCTCCAGGAAGATTTCAGTCTAAATCAGAAGAAGAAGTCCCACACAAACACAATCCCTCAGGTATGCTGGGATTAATACTTGCTACTTCTTGCTTAACATCTCTAAGATATTTGAACGTTTGTCCTACACTGTGCAATATGAATAATAAATAGGGATAAATTATACTGCCCTAGTATTAATAACATGAAATTCAAGAAAGTCGATACATCAAAATAGTGGCAAAACCTAATATGCAAAGCTAAAATCCTACTGCCATATTGAGCTCAATTGCAAAAATACTGTTTCACTGGAATTAGTCTCACACACACACACACTTGAGATTATTTCAGCTTATTCCCACATGCACCATCAAATCAAAATCAAATCAAATGTTATTTGTATAGCCCAAAATCACATATTACAAATTATCTCAATGGGCTTTTACAAACTGTACAGATGTGACACCCTCTGCCCTCAGACCCTCGAATCGGGCACTGAAAAACTTAAAAAAAAAAACCTAAACAGGGAAAAATAAAAAAAAAACTCAGGAAGAACCACAGAGGAGGGATCCCTGTTACTAGGATGGACGGACATGTAATAGAAGTCCATCCTAGGAAGAGTAACCATGCATCCTGGGGATGTAAAGTTGTGGTTGGATGATAGGGCACTATAAGCTCTTTAAGATATGACGCTGTCTGAACATTAGTAGCTTTGTAGGTGAGGACAAGGATTTTAAATTCCATTCTGGATTTTAACAGAAAGCCAATGCAGAGAAGCCAGTATGAGGGAAATATAGTCTCTGATGCTGGTTCATGTCAGAAAGCGAATTGCTGCATTCTGATTTAGTTGAAGAGTCTTTAGGATCTTATTCGACAGTCATGACACATCCAGTTTTTTTATGTCCTTAAAAAATACCACGAGTTTACCTATGATAGGTTTCATCTGGCGTCATTGATAAGTATAACTGTGTATCGCCAGCTAAACAATGAAAATTAATGAGTGTGTTCTAATAATATTACCTAAAGGAAGCATGTATAGAGTGAATAGTATTGGTCCAAGCACAGAGCCCTGTGGGACTCCATGACTAACTTTATCATCTGGATGATTCACCATTAACATGAACATGGTTATGGTTATCTTAATGGTGAATCACTGACCATAAGTATCTTGTGATAGATACTTATGTGATATCTATCACATAAGTAGGACTTAAACCAGTTTAATGCTGATCCTTTAATTCCAATTTGGTGTTCCAGCCTCTGTAGTAGAATGTGATGGTGTCAAAAGCTGCACTAAGATCTAATAAGACATTTATAGAGATAAGTCACTCATCTCAGGTCATTTTGACCAATGCAATTTTTATGCTGTGCTGCCCTATAAAACCTGATTGCAAATCTTCAAATAGACTATTATCCTGAAGAAAGTCAAATAACTGTTGAGCTACTGCTACTCTAGAATTTTTGAAAGAAAGGGAAGGTTGGATATTAGTCTATAGTTAGCTAGAACTTCTGGGTCCAGAGTAGATTTTTTTTTTTTTTAGGAGCGGTTTAATTACAGCTACTTTAAAGGACTGGATTATGAGAGATTGATTGATTATGTTTAGTGGTGTAGTTCTAACAAGGGGTAAAACCCCTTTGAGCAGCCTCGTTGGTATGGGATCCAATAAACCAGTTGGCGGTTTAAATTAAAATATCGTTGTAATTTGCTTACAAGATCGACTGGATAGAATCTCTCTAAATATATATCAGGACTACAAATTGACTCTATGGTACCAGGTGTTGAACTGGAATCTGTGAGGTGTACAATATGTTTTCTAATGTGTGCAATTGTATTATTAAAGACGCTCATAATATCATTACTGGTGAGGACTATAGGAATGCATGGCTCAATACAATTATGCCTCTCAGTCAACCTGGCTGTTACTGTTGAATAGTAATATTTTCTTGCAGCATGAAGGGCCTTCCTGTATGTTTTAAGGCTATCCTGCCAGAGCTAGTCTCTTGAGCTTTTTTGTTTTCTTTTTGTCAGGGGCGATAGAATCAAGTGAAGCACTTAGAGATCCGGTAGTACTATCAGCGAGGTGATCAAGCTGGGGGGTGGCTATAGTTTACATATGACTCCTCTGTTATATTTGGATATGACAAAGTTTATTGTAGAGGGAATGATTTCTTAAAATTTTTCAACAGTGTCTTCAGACCTGCGTCTGCAATAATAAGTAGTAATCCCCGCCATATAGTTAATGAACAGAGATTCAAACATTATAAGATAATGATCTAATAAAGAGGATTTTGCAGAAAAACTTTTAAGTGATCAATCCCAATGCCATATATGAGAACAAAATCAAGTGTTTCATTAAAACTGCTTTATATTAACACTGACAGAAGCCAATTGAATCCAATAGTGACAGAAAAACAATTCCAACACTATAATTTTCAGCATTCCCATGAATATTAAGGTCACTTACAATGATAAATGTATCCGTCTTAAAGACCGAGCCTGACAAAAACTCATTAAAAAAAATCAGTGTATAGTCTAGGTCAATACACCATGACAAACAGAAATAACTGCACAGTTTTCATGATTGGATCAGAAATGCTAAGAATGACACTTTGAAATGAGTTATAATTTAATTTAAGTTTAGCTTCAGAGTTTATTAATAGGCCAGAATTGAAAATGGCTGCTCTACCTCTTCTGCCTGTATGTCCATCTGGTTAACTTACTGTAAATACTCAATGAAGGACTAAAAGTAGATTAATCTTCATTTAAAATTACCCTCCAATAATGCATCATTTATTCCTCTTGCATAACTTCAATAAAGTCCTGGGGTGATTTAGAACATTAAGGCCAAATCATTTGGAGACCAGATGGCTTCTTCTGATGCTGTCCATTAGAAATGCACCTTTTCTGCTTGTCTAGTCAGATCAATTAAAATAAGCAATTTCAGCAATTATCAAATTAGTGTGACACTAACAATTTTTTATTATTCAAAAAAAAAAGTGAACATTGCTCTTTGTTCACTAAGCCCCTAAAAAGGCAGCATGATTTGTCTTTGGTTGGTCATTTTAAATAATTCATGCCTTCAGTCATTTCATTGATTAGGAGCTTTTCATTGTATATTTTTTTAAATATTCTAATTCAGGGTTACTTTCATTTGTACATTAAAATGCCGCAAATTTTTTAAATCTTGAAAGAATAAATATTTTAATTCAGGGTTACTTTCATTTGTACATTAAAATGCCGCAAATTTTTTAAATCTTGAAAGCCTGCAAAAGCACCTGTAATAACCACATATGAATGGCGCTGGTTTGTAATTTTGTTCTAGAACGGCAGATTCAAAGTCATGTTTATTCATCTACTGTCTCCCTTCAACTCTAGCGAAGTTAAATCTGGTTTAATTATATCCTGTTTACAAAATGTTATGTCTTTGTAAAAAATATCCTGAGTTTATGTCTTGAATGAAGAAAATTGGCTGATGCACTAATGTCATATTTCATGTTTTCTTATAGGTTTATAGGGTTATTGCCTCAGTATTTATTTTTATAGATATGCAAGAAGACAAATCCGGGTGGTAATAAAGAAGCTATCTATGTGTAGGTGTAAGCATACTTGCTGACCTGAGACCTCAGCTGAGACTCATCCGTCTTTATGACTCTGGGCACAACAACAGATTTCCTTGCATTAATTCATGGCACCCTGTGTAATTGAACCAGATAGCTGAGTGAGGAATGGGCCTTTAGAGACTTACTAGCAGTAATCAGGAGGTGCCTGATTCAGATCCCATGTGGAGAGGGCCAGAGTGGCACAGAGTGAGGGGTATTATCTGCCCTCAGATGCTCCTGAAAATGATGGCTGAAAGGTGAGAACTTCACTAGGGGAAAATGTACCATCCTGCAAGTAAAGTAATGAAATCTCTCTCTAAGTGCTGGTGACAACTTTATCCACTGCTATTTGTCTGCAAGAGGTGACAAACAGAACAAGGTGCAATTGTGTGGTTTTGTGTTCTGCAGGACAAAAGGGACATGCCGTGGTAGTACTGAAAGGCCACTGGAAGCTGACAGGAGGCAGGCTGGAGTGTGATGTGCTGACACCTTTTAGCCACTAGTGTGTATCTCTCTCTTCGTTGTGTTGATATCTCTGGATATTTTCCCTCCCTACCACTATCTGTATCCTCTCACAGTCTTGTTTCAAAGACGCTGTGTTTCAAAGCCTGTCAGGGAGAGAAAGAAGAGTGTGTTGCAGGGAGAAGGGGGCTCTATAGAGAGAGGCTACTTATGGTGGGTGTAGGGATGCAGAAATGTCATGATATTTTGACTCAGATTTATTTGTTTCACATTAATTTTAATGGTTGCATTCAGCTCTATTGTTTAATCAAAATAAATATTTTTTTTACACATCAGGTTGCAATAAAAAGAGATGTTTCAAAATAATAATAAGTGTATCACAACAAGAATGATTATGAAATTAAAATGAATAAAAAAATAATATACAACGTAACGATCCTAAAACAGCATAGCAAGTAATTTGAAATATATATATATACACACAGACACACACAACCGTATATGTATATACAGTATATATATATATACAGTATATAATGTATGTATTAACGAACAACCTCAGCCTCCTCCTTTGCATGAATGCTCTACTAATCAAGCTGTACATAAAGAGCGCATAAGACATTGACTCACTGATGCACATCACCAGGATCTACAACAGTGACGCTTGAATGTCACACAAGTGTGGCCATATGATATCAAAGAGAGGCAAAATATTCACAACTGAAGGGGTTGAAATACCAGAAGGCAATATAACTGATTTTCAGGACATCTTCAAATACCTTTGGATCCCACAGCCAAATGGAAATCATGGAGAGGCCACAAGGAAGTCAGCCACAGCCAAATACTTATGAAAAGTCAGCTAAATGGTCAAAAGAAGATCCGAGCCATGTGCCTTTATTAAGATATCCCCTTATTATAATAACGTGGCTGAAGGAGGAGATGAAGACCACAGATAGCAAGACAAGGAAGCTCCTCACCATGCATGGAAGGTTTCGCCCCAAGTCCAGCACCCTTAGGCTGTACACTAAGCAGACAAAGGGAGGCGGAGGGCTAGTGAGTGTCAGAGCCACTATCCAGGATGAAATAATATAGATCCAAGAATCAGGAAGAAGAACCCAAATGATGGCCTGCTAAGTGAATGCCTCAGGTAGCAGAAAGCCAGTGAGAAGGAGACCATCATAGAGGGACAAGCCCCTGCACAGGTGGTACCACCGACAGATAGAGGAAGCAGGTGATATCAAGAAAATATACCAGTAGCTGGAGAAGGCTGGTCTCAGGGAGAGCACAGAGGAAATGATCATGGCACCATGGCAGAACAGGCCTTGAACACAAGATGGCTTCGGTCTACCAAACCAGACAGGACCCAAGGTGCAGACTGTGCAAAGATGCCCCTGAAACAGTGCATCACATAACAGCAGAGTGCAAGATGCAGACAGGTAAGGTATATTTGGAGCGTCAAAACCAAGTGAACGGCATAGTATACGGGAACATCTATGCTAAGTATGGGCTGGAGGTTCCAGGATCAAAGTGGACAACACCTCCAAAGGTGAACGACCAAGCTAAGATCCTGTGGTAGATGGTAGCTGTAGATGTCATCATCTCAAGTGATAGCAAAATCAGGAGGAAGAAACACGAGAAGTTCAAGAAATACCAAGGGCTGAAAGAGGACCTGGAAAGGATGTGAGGAGTAAAGGCATCATTGGTACCAGTGATGATAGGAGCACTCGGGGCTTTAACCCCCAAGCTGGGAGAGTGGCTTCAACAAATCCCAGGAATAACATCTGAGACCTCAGTCCAGAAGAGCATAATCGTAGGAACATATAAGATACTGTGCAGAACCCTCAGGCTCCCAGGCCTCTAGTAGAGGACCCAAGCTTGAAGGAGATACAAGACTGCCCACAGAGGGGGAGTGGGCAGATTCAAATCTCTGGACCTTGATGTTCTGAGGCGTGTGAGTGCCAAAATGACTTGAAAAAGAAAGAAAAGGTTAATCATGATTGCTGTTGCATATGAACAGGTTTTTTTCACTGACTTCAAGGCCTTTATACAGGTTTGTACGACTTCAAGGACTCAAACTGATCCCTTTATTATGAATCATTCTGATTGAGATAAACGTACAATATAGGACATGGAAGATTATTATTGATTATTGTTTCAAGTTTTATAACAGAGATAAGCCAATGTATATATTCAAAACATTTTCAAATAAATACTTGGAATTTAAAGGGTCAATATGGCAATTTTGTTCAAGCCTCTCTCATATTGCAGAGGCAATATTTACTTTATTGTGTGAAAATGTAATTTACCACAGTCACAACAGGAGCCGTGTGTCAATATTTGACCAGGAACATCTGCATTTTCTGTCTCTTTAACATTCTTTTGATTGTTGGAGAGGAGGGGCGAAAAGTGTTAACTGCAGAGACCTTGAGTTGTGCCTTGCATTATGATATTAGTACATCTGACAAATCCACACATATCTGGGTAGGGTGACAGTTTGTGTGTGACAGCTGTGCGTATGTGATCAAAGTTCAGCTCGACTTACAAGGTCCTGATGTCCTTACAGCGCTAACACAATGGATGCTGGAATGTTTGGTCAGGCATCTCAGGGGAAATAGGTCCAGACTTTGGGCAACCTCATAGCGAATTTGTATCAGTTGACTAAAATGTAGTTGTGGTGAGCCTTTTAAACATATTTTTTTTATTATGTTTGTGTGAACATTTTGTTATAATGAATATGAAGCCTAGAGTTAAGGCTAAAAGTAAACTAATAAACTTGTATATATACATTTTGCATATTAACTATATAAAACTTTACCAGTGCATCTAAAAAAATAGAATATTGTGGAAAATTTTATTTACTTAATAACATGAATCAATAAGGTAAACTCTCATAAAGAGCTACAACTAATTATTTCAATCATCAGTTAATCTTTAAGTTATTTTCCTGATTTATAGATTAATCATTCCCTTTTATATATTGTCAAAGAAATAGTGAAAAATGTTCATCATTTTATCTCTGAATTTAAAGTGACATCTTTTAATTTCTTTCTTATTCCAATCAATGGTTAAAAACCCAACGTCACTTCATTTACTGTCAGGAATGACAAAGAAAACACAGCAAATCTTGTCATTTAAGAAGCTTGAAACCAAAAAATGTTTGACATTTTTGCTCGAAATAAGACTGAATCGAGTGTTGGATTACTGACAATTTTTTTTTGACCGACTAATCCATTAAGTGTTGCAGTTCTTCTTTCACATATTCTATATTCACACATATAAAGTGAAATATTCTAATATTTTAAGTTGTGTTTCGGGTTTTTTTTGCTGTAGGCCATTCATTCATTCATTCATTTTCTACCGCTTATCCCGTTAGGGGTCGCGGGGAGGGGCTGGAGCCTATCTCAGCATCTTGGGGCGAAGGCGGGGTACACGCTGGATGAGTCGTCAGTTCATCGCAGGGCTGACATATGAAGACAAACAACTATCCACACTCACATTCACACCTACGGGTAATTTAGAGTGACCAATTAACCTACCCCCAGATTTGCATGTTTTTGGAATGTGGGAGGAAGCCGGAGTACCCGGAGAGAACCCACGCAGACACAAGGAGAACATGCAAACTCCACACAGAAACATCCTGACCCAGAATCGAACCCAGGACCTTCTTGCTGTGAGGCGACAGTGCTAACCACTGTACCACTGTGCCGCCCTGCTGTAGGCCATGATTGTCAAAATTAATTTTTAGTTTAGTTAGTTAATATTAGTTTAAAGTATGTGTAATGTGCCAAATATATTAAATGGCCACTTTGTTGGCACTGAAAGATTCCTGATATGTTTTTTGACAGCATGTTTTTTTCTGAATCCATCACTTGGGGAAAAGCAGCACAGAGATCTCTTTGAAGAAAAAATTAATACCCATGAATAGGCTAAATAATTACAACTTTTGTTCAAAACTCCATAGCGAATTTATGTATTTTCTGGCAAAAATACAGGTCACATAATGTTATAATCTCTTCATTTCAAATCATGTCAAAAGTTTGGTTAAAATTAGGAACAAAAAAAACAAAAAGAAATTGGTTTATGGAAAACTCATAAAGCTTTAGGACACATTAGCATTTTAGTTGAAATGACATTCCACGTCTGACACATTTGTGTTTGTAAACTAAAATATATTTAAAATTCCATCTCCAAAACTTTTGCAGACTGGACTTTTCTTCCTATTGACATAACATGTGTGCCTCCTTTACATAGCTGCAGGGGGTACTGTTTATTGATTGATGTCTCAATAAAAGAAAGGCGATAGAGGAGGTGTTAGGTGTAGTGCGGTGGACCCAAACGCAAACGCAGACACAGACCAACGTGGTTTTCGGTGAAGCAAGTTTTATTGCTAGAAAAGTGCGAGGGCTGGCAGGAGGAAGCAGGCGGTAGTGGGTAGGGGGCTGGCAAGCTGGCAAGCAGGCATGCAGGCAGTAATGGTCCAGGAATACTGGCAAGAGAGAAAAAAACAGTTAATACAGAACCAACTAGGAATACACACAAATCACGGCCTGAGCGTATACTACCACTTAAGTGGAAACAACGATCTGGCGAAGAGCGGGTGAAGAGCCGGGGTAGATATACTGCAGGCTGTTGAGTTGATGAGCCAGGTGAGCAGACTGGGACAGGTGAGCTGATTGCAGATGGGCGTGTAGAGTTGGGAGCCAGGAGAGCCACGCCCAGGCCAACCCACACGCCATGACAGGAGGTGATATCCTCCAAAACCAGATGTTATATTTCTCATAAAGTTACTTAGTGTTTTATGGTTACCTGATTAGTATCATGACAAGTAAAATCATCTTCATGTGTAAAATTAGTGGTGCGTCTTCAGTTATGAAATAAAAAGTCCAATCCATTTGCCCATGCAGAAGAGCATGTGCACTATTCTGAGTTAGTTTGGTGTTTCCAATTACCGTTCTCCTGAAACAAGGACCGTGAATAGTGTCCAGGTTTCCAAGGAAAAATCCCATCCCAGAGGATTCTTTTTGTTCCTCAACACTCACTGTCATTAAACTCCAATGCCCAGTAAAACGTTTATTCAGCAATAAAGTTTTAATTGTGCCGATGTCTGTGAAGACAGTGGCTGTGGATAATTAGCGGTCTCAGGGAGAGAGCAGAAAAAACTGGGCAGCCGCTCAGACAAGTATCATACCGAAGACAAGACACTTTAAAACTAAAGCTGGCTGCAGCTACTCTTTTTCATCCTAGTAAAAATATGAGCTAATAAAAGTTCTTTAAGGTGCCACATGTGCACACATTTTGTTTTTCATAAGCTCTCCTCTATGTTTATGAGGACTTGCTAGAGTTACAAAAATAGGTCCAAGTTATTGATACCACAAAAGTGTAGAGAATGTATCTATGAAAGTGTGTTTAAAAGTGTGGCACTTGCAGAGTTAAGGACACTTGCAAGAAGATGCACAGATTATTTTGTGAACTCTGCACCAGTGGACAGCAAATAAAGCTGTATTTATCATAAAATCCAGACAAATTTGCAGTTTTATTCCAGTTTAGACGGACAGACACGAGTTTACAAGTGTCAAAAGTGCCTATAGCGTGATGTCAGCTACAAATTTTTACACAAAAAAAATTAAAAATGAAGAACGTTTTCGTTTTGTTTTCTGACGCCTATCTGGGTCCAGGTCGCGGGGCAACAGTTTGAGAAGGTAGATTCAGACGTTCCTCTCCCTGGCCACTTCCCCCAACTCCTCTGGGGGGGCACCAAGACGTTCCCAAGCCAGGCGTGAGATATAATCTCCCCAGCGTGTCCTTGGTTCTGCCCCGGGGTCTCATCCCGGATGGGCATGCCCGAAACACCTCCCCCGGGAGAGGCCCAGGAGGCATGCTGACCAGATGCCTGAACCACCTCAACTGGCTCCTCTCAACGTAGAGGAACAGCAGCTCTATTCTAAGCACCTTCCGGATGTCCGAGCCCCTCACCCTATCTCTAAGGCTGAACCCAGCCACTCTGCAAAGGAAACTCATTTCGGCCGCTTGTATTCATAATCTTATTCTTTCAGTCACCACCCAGAGCTCATGACAATAAGTGAGAGCTGGGACATAGATTGACTGGTAAATTGAATGCTTTGCCTTATGGCTCAGCTCTCTCTTCACCACAACAGACTGCTTCAGCGTCCGCATCACTGCAGACACTGCCCCAATCCATCAGTCATGCTCCCCCTCCATTTTCCCCTCACTCGTAAACAAGACGCCGAGATACTTGAACTCCTCCACTTGGGGAAGTGACTCTCCCCCGACCCGGAGTGGGCAATCCACCCTTCTCCGGCTGAAAACAATGGCCTCAGATTTAGAGCTGCTGATCTTCATCCCCGCCCCTTCACACTCGAGGCCAACAGGACCAGGTCATCTGCAAATAGCAGAGACGGAATCCGGAGGCCATCGAACTTGACTCCCCCACCGCTTGGCTGCTCCTAGAAATTCTGTCCACAAAAATTAGGAACAAAACCAGTGACAAAGGGCAACCTTGGCGGAGACCAACCCTGACTGGGAACGGCTGTGACTTACTACCAGCAATGTGAACCAAGCTCTGGTTCCGACAATACAGAGTTGAATGACCTCGGGAGTCCCACAAGCCAGCCATGCCCTGTAGGTCTCCTTTTCAGCTTGACGGCCCCTTTCACCTTTGGTGTCCACCAGCAGGTTCTGGACTTACCGCCAGGACTAGCACCCTCAACATTGCTACCAATGCTTCGAGCAGCTGCCTCGACAATAGCAGCGCGGAACCTGGCCCACTCAGATTCCATGATCCCCACTACCTCCAGGATGGAAGCTCTGCCGGAAGTGGGAGTTGAAGACCATTTTCATAGGGTCCTCAGCCAGGTATTCCCAGCAGACCCTCACTATTTGTTTGGGCCTGCCTGGTCTGTCCAGCATCCTCCCCTGCCACGTGATCCAACTCACCACCAGGTGATGATCAGTTGACAGCTCTGCTCCTCTCTTTACCCGAGTGTCCAGCACATACGGTCGCAGATCAGATGATACAACTACAATATGACTCTTTGACTCTCGACCTAGGGTGTCCTGGCGCAAAGTGCACTTATGGACATTCTTATGGTTGAACAAGTTGTTAGTTATGGACAAACCGTGGCTAGCACAGAAATCCAATAACTGAACACCACTCTGGTTCAGATTGGGCAGGCTGTTCCTCCCAATCACACCCCTTCAGGTCTTCCTGTCATTGCCCACATGAGCGTTGAAGTCTCCTAGTAGGACAATAGAGTCCCAAGTAGGGGCACTTTCCAGCACCTGTTCCAAGGACTCCAAAAAGGGTGGGTACTCTGACCTGCTATTTGGCGCATAGGCGCAAACCACAGTCAGCACCTGTTCCCAAACCCGAAGGCATAGGGAAACAACCCTTTGTCCCCTGGGGTTAACTCCAACACATTAGCAAAGAACGGGGGAGCTATTAATAAGCCCATACCTGCTCTCCGCCTCTCACCTGGGACAACTCCAGCATAGAAAAGAGTCCAATCCCCCTCAAGAAAACTGGTTCCAGAACCTGAACGTTGTGTAAAAGTTAGGCCGACTATATCTAGCCAGCATCTCTCAACCTCTCGCAGAAACTCAGGTTCCTTTCCCAGCAGAGAGGTAACAACCCATGTTCCAAAAGCCAGCTTCAGCAATCGGGGATCGGACTGCCCAGACCTCTGCCTTTGACTGCCATCCGATCCACATAGCACCGGACCCATACAGCTCCTCCTGTAGGTGTTTGGCCCATGTGAGGATGGACCCATGTCTCATTTTCGGGCTGAGCCCGAACGGACCCCATGGATGAAGGCCCGGCCACCAGGTACTGGCCTACGGACCCCTTCCCCACGCCTAGCTCCAGTGCGGGGTCCCAGTACCCCTCTGGGCAGGGTGCACAAGTCCTTGGTAGTTGCCATATAAACGTCTTTTTGAACCGCACTTTGCTTTGGGCGACCCTACCAGAGGCTAATAGCCCCCGACAACATAGCTCTTAGGATCATTAGGGCACCCAAGCCCCTCCACCGCAGTAAGGTGGCGGTTCCTGGATGGGATGAAGAACGTAGGTAGGTTTTTTTTTTTTTTTTAATCCTGTTTAGCTGACCATTGCTGCAAATAACAGCTTTCCACCCTCTGGTGGTGATTTTTAGTTCGGTTGCTGAGCATGTGGAAAATTTCAGCTGCTTCATTTGCAATTAATTATATGTACTGACTGCTTTTCAACAGCCTTACAATTTTTTGAGCTAAGTAAAAAAACTTCTAGTTAATAGGATGTCTTTCTGCTTCTATCAGCTTTCTATAAAATTGATTCAGTTCAGTTTAGCTGGGTATGTAGTTAATTTATCTTTTCTAAGGTTTTGCATTTTTACGTACATTTTATGTAGCCGGTGGCAATTCAGTTTTTAATGTCTGCAGACAGGCCTAAAGGCTATGAAATTAATTTTCATTAACTTTAGAATTTATACCTCTCTCATTATGTGTTAAATGTTCACAATTCTGGTGGTTGACAATGACAACGCAGACCAAAGGCAAACAAATACAAAAGCAAGTAGGCAGGTAAGCACTTAATTAGAAACGGGAGGGGATATTGGCGACAGCCAGTCAGATTGGAAACAGATTACAGAAAGGTTCCCAGACAACAAGTACATATAAAAATAGTCTGAAAACTGGCCTGGTAACAGCAACTGATTATGAATGATGGTGTTGGGAAAAGGTTGCTGGGACAGTGGGAATAATACTATGGGGAGGGGAAGAAGTACAGAAAATTCAACAAACACAGATGTGTTTGACAGAATGCATCCTCTTGTTCACAGCAGATTTTTGTTTTTGATGGCGTGCAGCTTTTTCAGCACATTTTTGTAGTATTTAATAGGCATTTTTCATGCAGAAATGCATGAAAAATGGTTTAACGATTTTAAATTGAATATCATGAGATGAATGTGAGATTAATCAATTTTCATTTTTCGGCAATTTTGTTTTTATTTCTAAAGAAAAGCATTGACTGAGCCAATAAGGAATTTCATTAGTAGCTGTTCTAGATTAAATACTAAACATTATATATGAGCTACTGCTGTTAAACTTCATAACATGGATTTAACTCCATAACTCCTGATACTCAATACAAGGACAAACCAGTTCTCTGAATATGTTATCGATTCGTTTAATCATTTTATTAAAGAACAACCGAAGTGGTTTTCTTAACCCTTTGAGAGAGCTGATATAAGTAAAACTCAATAGTGAATAACAAATTTCTTCTGAACTAGGGCGCTTTTGTTGGCAATAATAACAGTAATTATTAATATTTTCACTTCTCTTTGATGACCCAATCAACTCTCATCACGCCTTCACAGCTCTTAAAGAGGCAGGTTAAACACACAACAGTTGTGCCATTTAGCAGGGTTTTATTCCTCTGTGGTGCTCATAGCTACAAACATTTATTTGTACTTTAGGAGACTTTGGTGGTCTGACATGAAAGGTCACGTTTAACATAATTTCAGTCATAAATCAAGAAACAAACTATGAACGAATAAATTCACGTAATTTATACAAC
>KV751402.1:1046849-1103235 GCA_001698575.1 Mola mola
CACTTGACAATTGTTTTGGAACGAAAAATGATGCCGCTAGATAAAAAGTCTAAGACAGCAATCAAACAGCAACGGTCCTTGTTTAGGAAGACTGGATGCCTGAACATGTGCAGTCGGAGACTGCCCTCTTTGATGCAGTTTCGTTTCATTTGACATGACTCAAATGAAATACTGCCATAGTAAATAGTGACATTGTATAAAGCATGTGTCATAAGTACAGTTTGTCAGATCCGGGACAAATCCTGGGATCCATATCAAATTACATCGTCTGACAGGGATAGTCAAATCTTAAAAAAATCTATCTCCCAATAGTGAAAAATCCTAGAACCCATATCCAGATCATCTTCAAGAATGGCCGAGTTATTGCAGAGGCCTACTTTGTATACAATTTGCAAGTCAGAAAGAGAAGCATTTTTTTAATATGTGTAACAGTGCTCAGGTTATCAACTGTCATCTGAAAGCCAACATTACCATCCAGCTAATGACAGTTAATGTAACTGAAGCTACAACTCAATTGCTAGAATAATGTGCAATAGGAGTACTTTATAACTTTACATTTGATACATGTATGTTGACACATTAACTTTTGATTTGGGTAAAATCCCCAATTGATTAAGTAAGTATAGGGTAAAATACCTGGCTCGGAACTTATCCATTGTCCAAAATGTACATTTTTCTAATTTTTTTTGTTAGATTTATCATTTCAATTTCTATCATCTTTGAGGCCAAAATATTCACTGTGATGCACAAAGACAGGTACAAAATGTTCCAGCCATCACTAAAATACCCTGCTCTGTTAAGACAGTGGACAGGGTCTTAAATGGAATTACCATGCTACAGAAAGGTTATCAGGAACTGGCTTAGGAGGATTCAAGGATGCAGAGACTCACAGGGAGGTTCTTAGTCAAAATTGTTTTAATCTGAAAATAGGTCGACACCTGGAGATCTAACTAATTAGCAAAGGTACAGTTTAAGGGACAGGCAAAGTCAGTACTCGTGGAACAAAACAAGATAACAACACTAGGAACTCACTAGAGATTAAGGCTGGACTGCTCACTGGAAGACAAGACAATCTGTCCCAGGAGGAAAGGGACACAGGGCTTAAATACACAAGGAAGTGGTAGACAATTAGACACAGGTGAAACACATCAGGGAGGAGAGGAAATCACACACACCTGAGGGAGAATACTTGACAGGACACCGGGAATAAGAAACAACAGAATTTCAAAGTAAAATGGGAAACGCAGATTGACCCTAACAAACAGACACATGAACACTACTGGACCCTGACAAAGGTCTCACAACATTAGGTCATATGCATGTGATTTTAAAAGGGTTGCCACCTGTTGAAATGCAGAAATTTATAGTACTATCATTTTGTTGGTGATGGGGCTTTCAGTTTCTTCTTCTTCTTTTTCTTTTTTTAACACTCAATAAATTAAAATTAGTGGGAAAAAAAAGTACCATAAAACCTCAGCAAACACAATTTTAAACGTATATATCCTCTGGTATGTTTACTGGGACAATATTGTCTATAATTGCTCTAATCAGGATGTTTTATTGACAGTCATCAGCTCCAAGAGCGAATGAAATGATCAGTTGAATAAGAGGAACACTTGTTGTGATCTCTGCACAGCAGTGCGCGACCCATTCAAATATATAATGTCATCAACATGAATATGTTTAGAAAGACCGATGGAGAGTACAAATACTCTCCTGAAGTGCTACGATTGCTAATTTCAGTTCTATACCTCCATACTCCCTAGACAAATCAAGTGATTTATTGATCTCTTATATCTAATTCCCTTTCCTCCCCTTTTTTACTCTCAATTCCACATACGAATTACCTACTTACTTTACTTACTTTTTCCCTTCAGGTAAAAGGAAACGACGAAGTGCAGTTTCATTTTACGAATCAATTTGAGAGGCAGACTTGTTTGGCTTGCCCCTTGACATGGTGGGCATGTGTGTGCACGTGCATGAGGTAAGGGATAAATTCAAGTGGTCTGTATCGTGTCACCAAGCAGCACAGACTATTAGCATTTGCAAAGATTTTAGTGCTTTCAAATCAAGCGTTCGTGCTGGCGCTACAGGCCCTTTTGGCAGAAAGATCAAACTACACTCTTGTAGAACACGCATTTATCTTTGACCATGGCATCATGGTACAAATCCATGTCTGACCTTTCGAAAATGTTATTTTATCAGCGTCTGATAATCCCACAGTGTGGCCAAAAGAAGGTCTGCAGATGAAATGAAAGCAATTTCTGATTGATAAAGAGATATTATTGATAAGAAGTAGGCTAATCCTAGCTTTAAATTATCAGCAGTTCTGTGTTCTCATACATAATGTATTATGCAAATGGCTGTTATATAAATATCTTAATTGTGTATGTGCTAAAATAGTGTGTCACTGCAGGCTTCAAAGCGCTCCCCCCCACCCCCGTATGCATAGAAGATATTCCTGCCCCTGCACCTGTTTCCATATTTCAGAACTTTAGAACTTAGACTGAATGTTTCTTTTATGAGTTGAGCAATTTTGATGACTTGGATTCATTTTTTGAATTCAGAACTTACTATTTATTGGTCTTTTAGAAGTTGTTCTTGTGGTTTCACTCTCATGTTTGTTTTATTCAGCCTTTGAGGTTTTGACTATGAGACACTTTGTGGTATTTGCCAGAAATCTTTATGGACTGTAATTCCAAATTACCCTCACTGAAAGTACTGTACTAAACATTTTCATACCCTCTAAGAGGTTTCAGTAGAGCAGCAAAATGAATAAGGAATCGTAATTTAAAGCAGAAAGAAGTTGTTACCGCAATAATAACACGCCATTGCTTTTTAAGTTAATATGGTGAAATTCATAGTCAGCAGTTGCCCATTAACAAATCTCAAATCAACAAATCAACAATTACAAAGTTGTTGTGAACAATGATATGCAAAAGGATCGCTCTCAGGCATTTTTAAATTGCTTATTTTATCTTAAGGGCTAAGATCTTGATATTTTTTTCAGTATTAATTACGTGGATTTAAATGTTCCAACTTAAATTTCCAACACATTTTTTTTTTTTAAATGAGGAGTGTTAGCAACTTTCTTCATTATCTCCTTCAGTATCATCAATAAAAATCACTTGAACTCCAGTTTATAGAGCTTGTTTACTAAAAACAGATACCTGCTGTACCTGAAAATGACAGTGTGAAAGTGAACCAAAAGGCTGAAGGAGCTGATAATTCTCTGTCGCTTCATCACAGCGAGCATGTTGTTGCTCAGTTTCCACATGATCAAGATGCACCATTGTTATAAAAATGTCAAAAGCACCTATACGATGATGAGATCATTAGAAGTTTCTTCTTTCCATTTCACTCCTTCAGTTAAAGTAGGCTCTCAGGGTAAACAATCATCCTGCAGAAAACCAGACTGTGACTGATATATCTGTACATGTTATAGATGGCAGTGGAGCTTATTTTAACTGCTCCATGGTGGGGTATTTCACTACTGCTACGTTATAATTCCCAAGTTTGGGTTAAGGCTGTGATAAATAAGTCAAAAAATAAAGGAGTTGGTGAGATGATTAATGGATTGGGGAATAATATGCTACGAATGTTTTTTGATTGTTAAATTGTCCTTTGAGCTTCATGTGCGGTGTGGACGTTGAATAATTGGCTGGCTTTCTGGGGTAAGCCTAGTCTGATTCGGAAAGACGGCCTTCATCCCACGCTGGATGGTGCAACTCTCATCTTTAGTAATCTGGCCAAGTTTATATTAGTCCCAAAACCCTAACAACCCAGAGTTGAGGCCAGGACAGAGAGCCACAGTCCTACATGTTTCTATGTGCTTCCATTAGGACGGTTTCCTACCAATAAACCCATCGAGGCTTTGTCTGTTCCCCGACCCCCTAAGTCTATTAAATTTAATGTAAAGAAAGGCAGAGTATCAAATGAAAACCTAGTAAAAATAAACACTACCAATACACGAGTAACAAATAACAGGAAAATTAAATGAGGACTCCTCCTGATCTCTATCATCCAACGCTATTATAGTAAATGAGCTGATATCAGATCAACATGTTGATCTATTTTGTCTTACAGAAACCTGGCGTCTTGACAATGATAATGTTAGTTTAAATGAATCCACTCCTCCGGGTCATACCAGCATGCAGATCCCTCGAGATATTGGCAGAGGAGGTGGATTTGCTGCTATTTATAACTCCCCTCTATTAATTAATCCTAAATCTAATGTAAACTATACATCATTTGAAAGCTTGATTCTTAGTCAGTTTCATCCAGCCTGGAAAACAGTGCAATCAATACTGTTTGTTATAGTTTATTACCCCCCCTGGCCCATACTACTGAATTTCTATGTTAATTTTCAGAGTTTCTCTCAAGTTTAGTTCTTAAAACAGGCAAAGCTTTCATTGTAAGTGATTTCAATATTCATGTGGATATTGACAATGATAACCTTGGTTCTACATTTATCTCAATGTTGGATTCAATTGGCTTCCATCAGTGTGCACATAAACCTATTCACTGTTTCAATGTTGACAGGCAAACATTTCTACTCAAGATCTCTATCAGATGATACTGTAACAGAATTTATAGAATGATTCCATTAGCTCTGGATTCAGTGCCTTGTACTAATAGAGTAGAAGATCCTTTAGTCAAACCCAGTCCTTCTCACATTGACAGAGTCTAAGAATCATTACAAACAACTCTAATTAAATCAAATCCAATCAAATTTAATTTGTACAGCCCAAGCCAACACTTGATCCTGAGGTTCTGGCAAACTAGAGACCAATATCTAACCTTCCCTTTAAGTCTAAAATCCTACAGAAAGTTGTAGCAAATCAGTTATGTGATTTTCTACAGACTAATAACTTATTTGAGGTTTTCCAGTCAGGTTTTCGAAAGCATCATAGCACAAAGTCTTTACTAGTTAAAGTCAAAAAAGACCTTTTAATTGCATCAGACGAGGGACTTCTATCTGTACTTGTTCTCTTTGATTGTAGTGCGGCGTTTGACACCATCGACCATCAGATCCTAATAGACAGATTAGACAACTTAATTGGCAATAAAGGAGCGGTATTAATATGGTTTAAGTGCTATTTATCTGACAGAACTCAATTTTTACATGTTAACAGTGACTCTTCTATTTAAGGCAAAGTTATTTCTGGAGTTCCACCATGGTATTGGGACCAAATTTTATATGTGCTTCCTCTAGGTAACATTATCAGAAAACATGATATCAATTTTCACTGCTATCAAGATGACACCAAGCTATATTTATCCTTCAAGCCTAACAAAACAAACAGACTACCTAAATGTCAGGCCTGTCTAAAAGATATAAAAAAATGTGGATGACCTGCAACTTTTTGCCGCTCAATTCAGATAAAACTGAAATTATTGTCCTCAGTCCTACACATCTCAGAAATGCATTATTGAATGGTAGAGTAACCCTGGACGACATCTCCTTAACCACTGTAAGAGACCTGGAAACTGTCTTTGATCAGGATCTGTTGTTTGACTCCCACATAAAAAAAATCTCTGGATCTGTCTTTTTTCATTAATTTAACGTTGTAAAAAATCAGATAATTTCTGTCTCAAAATGATGAGGAAAAATCGGTCCATATCTTTATCACTTCCAGGCTTGACTACTGCAACTCCTTATTATCAGGCCGTACTACCAAGTCACTAAAGACCCTCCAGCTGATTCAAAACAGTGCTACTAGTGTACTTACTGGAACACAAAGAAGAAATCATATTTTTCCTGTTCTAGCGTCTCTGCATTTACTTCCAGTGAAATCCAGAATAGAGTTTGGTCTTTAATAACATGCTCCTTGACTTCTCATGTTTTGGCATCCATAGACTCTAATAACTCTAATATTTCAATATGCATTGGCAGAACTCATTAAGCCATTCATTATTTGATGACTGTCAAATTGTTGTGCTCCGTACTTCTGACATCTATTGCACGTCTACCCGTCCTAGGGAGAGGGATCCCTCCACTGTGGTTCTTCCTGTGGTTTTTTCTTTTTTCCCCATCTTGGTTTTTTTTTTTTTTTTAGTTTTTCCTCGCCCACTTCAAGGGTCTAAGGGTAGAGGGTGTTACTATGTATAGATTGTAAACCCCTCAGAGGCAATTGTTATTTGTTATTTTGGGCTATACAAATTAAACTTGATTGATTGATTGATTGTAGATTTTTAAATGAAAATTTAAGACAGGAAATCACTCATCGGTGTAAGACACTGCAAACTCTAACTTCTTAAACAAGACAATGGTCCTCCACTACCTATTATCTATCATTGATAATCCTGTCGGGTCTGCAGGAGTCTGACATTGGGCGAGAGGTGGAACACACCCTGGAAAGGTTGCAAGTTCTTCACAGCGTTAACATATAGAGGCAAACTACACACATTCACATTCAAAGATACTGGCAATGTAAAATCATCAATAAACCTACTGTAACTTGCATGTCTTTATACAGGAGGAGGGGCCCAACCAACCTGTAAATCCTTTAAAAAAATAGTACTCATGTCTCTAAGTGTCAACAATAATCCATCAACTCCATCCATTTATGCATCACTTTCAAGACATTAAGTGCAATTGTGCCATGTTTAACACTGGTTATAAAACATTTATAGGGGGCCTGTAATTTTACCTTAGGTTAGGGTCAGATCGTGTCTCACCCAACAACCGAACCACAAACTTCAAGACTGGCTACATATAGGTCAGATTATTGAAGAATGAATTTAAGCACCCTGTTTTGTTTTGATTATTTTTTTGTTTTGATAATTATAATAAACATGTTACTCTGCATATTTTTAAGTACTTTTAAACTCACTTGCGAAACTGGACACTTAAAACTTTACAAACTTATTATAAATGACCTCTCGTTGCCCCCTGCAGTACCTTCACAGACTACCAGGGAGCCATAAACCACACTGGAAATCACTGCAGTACGGGATAGGTAAGATAGATGACACAGAATGATAATGGTCATACAAGTTTTTTTTGTTTGTTTTTTTGTTGTTTGATTCTTTTTAGTAATGCACCCCAGTGACATCTGTTATTTACGAGCCTCCAGTTTCCAGTTTAAATCCCCCTAAGTTATTGATAGCAGGCATTTTTACATTTTCACATGCACATTAACCTAATCAATACTTTTTCTCAGGCTTTAATGTTGTAATCAGGATAATCAATAGATGAACAGTCATCTGATATCAATGTGCGTGCATCAGTGTGCTTGTTGCCTGAACTCCCAGCATAATTCGTGGGTTTTCGCAGAACACTACATTATAATACCATTTCTCATTCAGATACCAAACAGTGACACCTACTAGGAAAGAATGTGACACTACTTACTCTTTAGAGAATCAAAATCATCAAAAGTGGAGATATGAGGTTTTCATTAAACAGCAACAATATATATATATAGTTTTTTACTCAATCTTACAGACAATTATTATGATAGCTTTCAAACACTGCAAATGCACAGTAGGCCTATTTGTAGAGAAGCCTACAATTGTGAAGGTACTTAATTACCTACTGTGACAATTACACGCTGATGCATGCAGCGAGACTCACCCATCTGACAGACATCACTGTGTGGAGTTTTTTGGGCAAATCTGCATAACACAATGCTACAAGAATGACCTTGTTGAGCTTCAACATTGATCAGCGCATCGATTTATCCTCTCTGATAACTCGGAAACCCATTTATCAGAGGCGAGGTTTTAGCCCACCGCAGCTACATTTACTGGCAGAAAATCAATCTATTCTTATCAGTTAATCCACCAACGGGTCACGGCAGGAATATGCGAACATGTACAGTACAAGCCAAAGCTCTGATTAGAAAAGATGGAAGTGTTCGCTAATGGGGATGTGGGGGGAGATGAGTGCAAGAGTAGGTCAAATCAGAAAGACGTGTTCCGGCAAAATAAGGCTCTAATTATTGGTCATCTATCGTTCCCACTCTTTGTTTGATGTAAAGGAATGTAAAATTCAGCCTGTGTTGGAAACCTCTCTGCTGCCTCCCACTGCCTGGAAAAACAGCACAAAATCTGAATTTCTTTTTTTGTTTCTTGAAAAACCCATGGGAGAGGAGCTGAAGTGCAGCAGTACTCCATAGATGTGCTCACACAGCAGGACCCACATACAGTGGCTGCATCTGTACGTGAGGGATTCGTTTTGATTTGCATTCGCTTATGCTGTGAGCCCTGAGCACACAACCAAGTAGCACAACAAATGTTACCACAGGAGTTGACTTTTTGCAAGTTTAGAATTTCCCACAAGGCTTGTACATTTTATGTAGTATAATGAAGCAACCTGTTAATGGATGAACTGGCTGTTTGAATGGAGGATTATATGTGTGTGGTGTGTTTAAGATAAACAGGAGAGGAGGGAGAGCAGAAGGAGGCTGGCTTGTTGTGCACATATTAGGTTTTGGCTGGATTAAGTAGTCTCTTAATTACATGCTCTGTTTGTTTTTGTTTCCTTTTGTCTCCGTTTCTGCCGTTTATCTGGGTCCGGGTCGCGGGGGGCAACAGTCGGAGAAGGGAGATCCAGACGTTCCTCTCCGCGGCCACTTCCACCAACTCCTCTGGGGGAACACCAAGACGTTCCCAAGACAGCCGAGAGATATAATCTCTCCTGCGTGTCCTTGGTGGGGAATAAATAGCAAGCGGAAGAATTGCACTTGGCATCTTCGAAAAAATTCCATATATTTGTGTCATTTGCAATCACAGCTTACAGCACTCAGGGAGACAAAGTCAATACTGACTAATAGACACAGGAAATCTGTAACCTGTCCCATTGTCATCCTTATGACAGCAACATTTCTTTCCTGCAGCTCATCCACTTCAGTATGACTGATTGATGCTGCTTAGCCAAGCTTCAATTTTAAATTGATGTGGTGCTTTCGATGTTGTTCTGTCAGTATTTAATACTAAAGGTGTTTTCACAGCTGTCCGGTAGTTGCTTCCTAAACTTGAAATGGTTCCATTGGACATAGGTGAACGCCGCAATGACACTCTGATATGGGACCAGACAAACAGACCAAGATCACCTCTGCTCACTTCCATTAACATCCAACCCTGGAGTCAAGGCCAGTGGGTGTAAGTTGCTAGAGGTGCTGCAAGGACTCTAAAAGCACCTTTTTGGACCTTGGTAGAGCACAGATAAAATGTTATAGAACATAACACATAACTGCCAACTAATTTCACATTAATAATTGTGCTACAACAATGTATTTGCCTGTGTTGTTGTGTGCTGCATAAGTTAACTTTGGGCCAGTTAAAACACTGTAAATATATTTTGCGCAGTGTGTTAATGGGCCCGTTTTATTATGTGCTGCTCTCTGGAGTTTTGAAAACTGTATCTTACTTGTGATACTGAAATACTGTGCAATTTGGCTACATTTTTGTGTTCTTGTGCATCAGCGCGGGTTGCTGCTTGTATCCTACTCTGTGTCCTCAGTTCATTTATGTCCATTAAAAGTCTGAGATAGTGAGACCTCTCACTTATTACTCATAAGATGCAGTCGATTTTTAATTTAACAATTTTCATTTAAACAATTTTTAATTATTTTTGAGCTCTCGTGGTTTCTGATGATGAGCTTTGCAGGAAGAGAAAAAGCTATCGAAGCAATGAGTTTGATGAGTCATGAGCACTGCCTTTTTTTGGAACGTCAAATTAAAAATGAAAGCTACCAAAACTAAAAAAAGATCCTGTCACTTTCCCTCATGTTCCAGACAATGGAATCAGGTTTGAAAAAATGATGGTGTGCACTATAGACTGTTGCTGCAATCCATAATCATATACAATACTGTTTAGTATGCTAGAAAATAATACTATGGCCCAATAGTATGTCAAATGCAAATCAGTTTTCCGCCTATTCCTACCCACAATTCTCCGCACATTAGAAGGTGAATCCCATGGACTGAGCCTTTTAAAGAATACGGACAGATGATGCCCGATTATCAAAATACTATGTGTTTTTATCTCAAACTTTGTGCTAAGGATTCTTTAGGGTATGAGCTATTGGGCCAAAGTTGAAGGTGCACAGACATCTGTATGCATTGTACATGTAACATTCCCTGTGGCAGCGGGGCACCAGCTGCATGTGGTCAGGTATTTTTACCATGTTACGAATCCACAGCATGTCTGCACTGTGTCTCAGCCGCTGCACAGTCGCTTGCGGTTCTTGTGGCCATTCTAGACAATGCTCATAATACTACCAGGCGAGCCACACACCTAATATATCTTTTGATTAGGGCCACATCAAGCTGAACAGAGCAGATTCAATCAGACACAGGAGCAGTATGGAGAATCGCATCGTTACAAACCTGTGCCGACAGCCGGATCATGAAGAATCCGTCAATCTCCTGTGAACATTTATTTCAGGAGCTACTTTCTCTGGTTGAAGGAAATTTTATCTAATACATGCCTTTCTAAAGATAATGTACATTGCTAGATACAGCTGAAGGAATGGGAAAGTGACCTTTTCGTGTGTGAGTGATTTAGAGTGAATCAACCAATTACGCATATCCGTCATATTAAAGATGCAAGAAAACAATGTGGGGCACCATCGTGATAATAAAGAAAGCTTGGTGAAAATGCCAACTAACTCCCATACTTGAGGAGCACAGTAACCTATTGGTCAATCCATGACACAGCTGGAGCACTGTTTACAGGTGAAACTACAGTGTAGAATTAAACAGCATTAGAAAGAAAGACTTAAAGAGTCAATGAAAAATGTATTCATTAGAGCTGTCCTCACAATAAGAAATGGTGATGAGATGTCGGGGGTATTTTAATAACACCCAGTAACAGCATTTGATGAGGTTACTCAGGCCTGCAGGAATATCCTTATAGGGAGAGACACCGGTGGTGAAGGTCGAAAACAGGTAATAACTGAGGCTCAGGGTGTACGCGATGCGGAACAAGATTCCTGATGAGCTCTGTGGAAAGACCAAATGGAAATCTGGTTCTGATGAAAACTGGGGGTTGAGGTGGGTCCCATCAATCAAGTGTCAGCTGACACCAGCAGAGAAGTGAGCAGTTACAGTCTGGCAGATTGACTCAGAAAGGTCGGGGCACAATCTAATTAGCAGAAGTGCACAGCAAGGAGTGCTATTTGTATGCAAAACCTGAGAGAGGTCATTTTGGTGAGAGAGAGACGGTGGGCAGGAGAGACAGAAGCCTCGTGACATGTATTTATGTCATAAAAGCAGCAGGAGACGCATTATATTGAATTAACAACTGCATGGTGTAAGCTGGGATATTGAGCCAAGGAGCAGGAAACTCCTGAAGAACTTGAAAAAAATGACAAATTGAAAGCAAATATGAGAAAATTAAAGAAAAATCTGAATCATTACATGTTTATTGATATGGATGGTATACTGTATTCCTATTCACCAATCATTGTTTGGACAAGAGGAGTAAGATTGTCAGAGGTTTGGTTTGTAAAGGGTTACTTTTATATCTAAACATGTTCAAGAAACATCATAAAAAAAAACAATCAAATCAAATGCATGTGTAATGTTTATGATTGTATATCATTTATTTATTATATGTATATTAGTTATTTTTATCATTTAGTTGTTTAGGTGGGCTTTGGACTTGGGCCTTCAATTGTTAAGAACCGACTTTATATTGTATAAAAATCTTCTCTTTCAGTTAATTAAATCCCTGCAGCCGTCTGAAGGCAGCAGGTGTTGATGAATCTGCAGGCACCGATTTTAGTGGTGCTGCGTCAGAGCACACTGCCGTGACGCATGACCGTCCGCTATGTTTACCTTCATTATAAATCACATGCAAATGACAACAGGCCTGCACAGAATAAGCACACACTCCTCTCTGCACATCAGACAGATCTGTCATATATTAATCTTCTGCCTGTTAATATGGGAATCAGATTACCAGAGCTCATTAATCCTGAGCATCATGACATCCTTTGTTTGTTTTTTTTTTGTCAGTGTTTCATGTTTTATTTTTGAACTGTATAATGAGGCAAACACAGCTCTCTGTATCTCACTTCGAAGTATGAACTGACGACATGTGATATAGTGGAAATACAAAAATTAAAAGATGTTGGATCAACCTTTTCTTTCTTTCAGTATCTGCTGTCATTGTGCTGTTTGTTTTTTTGTTAAAAAAAATAACTAACAATAAATAAACTTTCAGGTAACATTATTTTGAAGTGATTGGAACAAATGATCATTACTGTTATTTTCACAACGTGTTTGCCTCCTTTTTCCTTTCTTTACTCACTCAGCTTTAAGAGAATATTGAGATCAGCAGAAAAAGAAGGCAATGCACTACTTCGGCCAGCACTAATACAATGTGAATCATTATTTTTGTCTCTTGTGGGGAATCGCCTGCTTTTGAAAATGGAAAGAAAATAGGTTTTTAATTGGTTTATTCAGGGCTACAGAGAAACTCCATTTCATGGGGTTAAAGTGCTGAGTAAATAGCTTAACCTCGCCGACACCTCGATCGGACTGTGAGCATCCGCCTGTGGTTCAACCTGAATTCCACCATTTATCCTACGTTCTGTGACTAATGAACAACAGTGGTGGAAATTCGCTGAAGCCGAATGTGATGGAGACACGATCATCCACCCTGAACACATCGCCCTGCGTTCCAGTAGTGTGATAATGGATGGTGGATGGCTGCCATTACGACCTTCCCTGTGCACGGCGGAGCACTGCGAGCCACATGAAATCAAATTACCGCTCCAGAGGAGGTTCACTCTCTCCCTCTGTGTGTCTTTCTCTCTTATCACCTCCTTTTCCTTTCTGTCTCTCTCGCTTTCTCTGCATCCACATTCCGGGATGGCTGTAGAAATTTTTCGATCAAGAATAAATAAACACTGTACACACAACACCCAATAGGTAACTATGCCAACAAATAGCTGCTATTCTCTGTTGACATTTCGAGTGTCTCTGTGGTCATTTCATGTCTCCTTGTGGTTATTTTGTTGGTCATTTTGCCAGGCTGTTTCAGATCCCTCTTAGTGGTAATTATACCTCTGTGATGATTTTGTGGTCATTGTTGTTGTTTTGCATTCATCTGTGGTTCAGGCTGTCTCTTTCTGGTCTTTGTTTGTCTCTTTGCGGATGTTCTTGTGTGATAATTTTGCATACCTTTGTGGCTGATTTGTGTCTCTCACCGTCTTTGTTGTTTTCTCCTAGTGATCATTTTGAAATTGTCATTGCCAATTTTGTGTTTTTGTGATCATTTTCTGTTTGCTTGTGGTCAATGTTATTTCTCAGTGGTCATTTTGTATCTCTTTATTGCCTTATTTGTATTTTTGGTCCCCTATGAGATCAATGTGGGCATCTGTTGTTATTTTTTTTTATTTTTTTTTTTTCTCTTGAAGTCATAATTTTGAGTTTATATTCGTTGTTATTTCACATTCCTCCCTAAACTTTTTCAAATTCACTTATGGTCATTTTTTTGTCTCTTTATGGTCATACTTTCACTTACATGTCATCTTGATAAATTTCACTTTGTGAAATATGTAGTAGTTTTCATCTCCTCTGTGGTAGTTTATTGCTTTTCTGCAGCCACTTTATGGTTTATCATATTGTTCGATTGACATTTTAACATTAACGTCATTTCAGAGAGATGAGGTTGGTCCAAGGGTCCATGGCTCTGGTAAGATCAGTCCCTCTGGCTTTGCTCCATCTACCACTCCTCCCATCCTTCCTGTTCTTGCACCCATGCATTGATTTTTTTTATTCTGTAGAAGAAAAAAGAAGTTGGAGCAAACAGCAACCCTCTGAGATCTCATAAATTCAATATATTCATACTGCAGAGACTCTCTAAAAGTGCTTGGGAGTGCATTCAGTGAGACCATAAGTCACAACATTGTCAGAAAGGCGATGTTGATGCATGAGGAAGCCAGCACTCAATACATCGGAGAGCAGGTACTCTTCAGCGGATAAGCGCAACCCTAATTCCTTCCGCTGCCCTAATGTGTTTTTAATGCAGCATTGTGACTTATGTTCCTGTCAGACAGTTGGCCTCATAGGGATGACAGGATGCCAGTGGGCGGCAGACAGGGACCAAGAAAAGGTGGGGAAGATTAATCAGAGCTGCACAGGCATCAGGCGTTTGATGAAATCTATATTGACTGAGATCACTGATAGGGCTGCATCTCTGGAAGCAAACCTGGGATGCTGGGACTAGGATTAATGGGCTACGTTTGTTCAAACCTCCATTTAATGATACAATACGGACTTCATATGCAATTTATACTACTGATACCACACGGTGGCAAGTAAATTGGTCATAGGGATATGGTTCTGTTTAAATGTTATTAATTATGCGCAATTTTTAAAGTTCTTGAAACCTACTGTAGAATCACAATTTTGCATTACATCATGAATTACACGTCAAATTGTGATCACGAAAATCAGAGCATGGTTCTGCA
This sequence comes from Mola mola, assembly GCA_001698575.1. NCBI lineage: Eukaryota > Metazoa > Chordata > Actinopteri > Tetraodontiformes > Molidae > Mola > Mola mola. The sequence goes on from KV751402.1 coordinate 1,061,282, forward strand.
CTCTAAAATGTCACAGTCATTTTCCTTATTTCCACATAGCCTCCATTTACATTGGTACCATATTTATTACTGTCACTCAGATTGCTGCTAGGCATCACAGAAAGTCTCAGTGTGTCTGACAGAAACAATTTGTTGGTCCACGGGTATGAGATCCTGTCTGTCCCACTAGTGGAAAACACGTATGAAACAAGTCAGAGAAGCATTAACAGCACAGACCTTGACTGTGTAAAGGGTTTTGTGCCTTTAAAGAGCCCCGTGCAGAGCTTAAACATTACATGCATGATGCTGCACTACTCCTATAATATGGTTTGTTTATTAGTTGAATTGTAATCTGTGATATACTGTCGTACTTAAACAAGCCAAAAATTAAAGCTACAGCACTGCAATGATACTTGATAATATGAAGACATTAGTTTTACAGTTTATTTACAACATTGAAAGACCATAACAGCAAAGTATTAGCTACATGAGCATGATATGTTGTGTTGTTCCATATGTTAAAATATGTGCAGATAATGCGTGCACTAGGACTAAAATAGCTATGTGCTTTGTCACAGTGATTCATATATAGTACATGCACGTAGGCAGGGATTCGCATGTCAGTATCACACAGGGTCACGATTCTCCCCTGCGACAGCCCAGAGCATTAATATTATATTAATCACCGATTTTAACCTTTACCCTGCTTGAGGATGTACATGATTTTAACCATCTCCCCTGTCTGACTCTTTCTTTTGCTTACAATATCACAGTATGCTAATCATGTATGGGTTAACTGAGACTGTTGCAACATTTCTCCATCTCTCCTCTCATTTTTAAATTCTTTTGAATAAATGTTTGTTTTCTCCTCAGAAGTTAAGTAACCTCAGTATCATCCCTCAAATGTCTTCACAGACAGGATATTCAGTATGTACACTATGTACTGCAGGTTTCAATTTAAACACACATGTGTTAGTTGCACATTGTACCACACTTGAATTCAAACTATTTTTGACATCATTTTAAAATAGTATTTTATTTCTTTGTCTTGAGCTCAACTTTATTCAGCAGATAAAGTTGAACACTCACATTCCTCTTAGGTCAACAATCCAAGTGAGCTAAATGCTTTTTGGTTATAAGTACTGCGTTTACGATTAAAACCTAAATATTGCTTATTTTAAAGATATAAGCGGGATCATCAAGGTGAACTAATCAAACTAAGGCAAAAATGCAATTGTTTTGTCTCAAGGAGCACACATTTTGTTTGCTATTACTGAGATGAAGACGAACACTTACGCACTTATTTTGTACAATTTCTAAGGATTTAAAATATGTCCTATATCACTGAAACGAGAAAATAAAGAATGATAGCCCGGTAAGTCCACCTTAATACATTTTTATTTGGTTTCATTTATCTTTTCAATAACACATGCATAACACAAAGTTGTGATTTTATATCTGTTAAATTTCTAGGATATTTACACTATAATAAAAGAAGGAATCTTGAGGAATATTAATTTATGCACAAATTCTCTTTTCCTCTCATTTATAAACATGTATCTTATGAATTGATCATGATGGTTTGTCTTTATATATATATATCCAGGAGAAACGTTGGAAAACACTGGATTATATTGATATTTCAATAGAATTACTTTGTTGACTTTGCATTTAGCCTTCATTCCCAGGGCGTCAAATGCTACCGTTTGATCCGTCCCTTTTTAATTAAGATACACTTTCATGTGTGTGAGACACAGCAGGCTTTAAACTACTTCTAATATAAACAAGTCTAGATCTGTATTAGATGATCAGATAATCTGCTCAATGAAATGTAGTAGTCTACAGAGCAACAAAGTCAAAGAAAGATAGACGGAAACAACGGAACATTAACAATCTTTGCCTAACCTAACCATGTGGATTCTGAGTTGAAACTGTTTGATTTACCTCCTGCCACACTTACAGAATAAACAGGAGGAGACACTTGACATTACTTAAAATCTCAGTAAGTTTTAAAACTTTCTTCTTCTTAGAGGTAAGAAACAATATACCACCATTCATCCATAATGTGTAAATGAATGGTCACTCTGCTATTAATAATAGGAATAATTGATAGATTAAATACTTAGTATATTTAGTGTGTGTCTTCGAGATTACTGCACTGCATCAGCAGAACTATCATTATTATTGTTATTGCAACCATTCACCCGTAATGCGGAGCCTTGAGCCATACTAGACAAAATTTTTACCTCTGGGGTATAATCAGGACAATGCACAGTCACATTATTTCAAAATAACAAACCTGGTGTTTCATGGGTCATTTCCATCATCTGACTAAAGTTGCTGTGTACTAAATGACTTCCGAACTAAAGACAATAAATAATACATGTTTCCTGTGTCTGTTTCTTCTCCTTTTCCTTGGCAGTGCAGGCATTAAGTCGTGCCCAAAATTTGAACAAGAAAACTGGTAAAATTAAGCTGATAAAAGCAAATTGAACCAAATTCTTCATTTATCCTATTTTCTGTCACCATCCTAGGAAAAGAAAATTCACAAAAGAATCTAGAATCAGAATCTAGCATGCCTTGATGGAGTGCCAGAGAGAGTAAGAAAAAGCACTGGTATCTAATGATCTGGGATGACAACACAGGTCTTTATTGTAATTGTAATCAGTCATTCGACTTAAATGATAAAAAATGATTTTTGGTCCCTTTGCTGTTTGGTATCATTTTGAAATGCAAGCAAAAAGCACAGGAGAGTATTCACCAAGAAGAAAAAAGTAAATAATGGACAGGCATAGTAAAGGTAAAGGCTCCATGTACAGGCAGTGTGAAGTTCCTGTGCTTACAGCTACAGACTGAACAGATGGATGGTGTGAATGCATAAAAAGGCAGTTTTATGCCAGAGAGATGCAAGCCAAGGTTGGGGGATGCTATGTTCTGATTAGTCCGTTACTTCCTCACAAGAAGTGTCCACTCTTCTTACTGTTTTCACCCAACTTGGTTACAAACTTCATTAAACTTTAGCGTGTAAGGTACATTCAGCTTGGTCCAGTAACTCAGGTGGTGTCACTCTAAAACATGTCCGTGTGTCACATGGAATTCAAAAATGGCTCCTAACAATAGTTCCTATTGTTACATCCTTTCTCTTTGGAGAGTTAGAACTGTTATCTCCGAATTTGACTTCAGCCAACAAACAAAAATAAAATAAATATTAAAATAAAATATTAACAGTGCTTATTACTAAACCATAAACAGTTCCATATGTTCATCAATCCAAATGTTCTCTCAGCAACTGATGAAAATAGCAACTAACAAAACTGAAAACACTTTACACATAAACAATTTCACAGTTTGTATTACTCAACCATTGGCTACAAACCACAATATCCATATCAACATATGTAAACCATAACTTTTGTGCTTGTTTACTTTCCCAGAGTGTAAAGTGCATGTAAACATCAGAATATCAGCATGATAAAACACAGTCCTTATATCGCCGTGGCTGCACCACTGTGCGACCAGCTCTGGTCGTGACAGGGGTGTCTCTGTTACCGGTGTCTCTGGGTGTATGTCCTGCTGTGACACTGTGAGGAACAGGAACAGTCTCTGAACAGTCATATCCCACAGCCTGTAGCTGACTGCGGATGCTGATCTCAATATCCGTAGGGTCACTGAAGGTCACTCCAGGTGCACGCCTGAGGTGTCTGCGATTTCTCCTAATGACACTTCCAGAGTGCAACTGAACCTCATAGGCCCTCCTATCCACTGGCTTCAGCACCCTGCCTAATCTCCAGACAGTGTGGGGTGGGAGTGGTTGTATCCTCACACAGTCACCCGTGGCAAGTATGTCCAGGTCTCTGGCTGTCGTAGTATGTACTCTGACATTGCTGCTTGTTCTTCAGATTCTGGCTGACCCGAACAACTTTTGGCCTTGCTTTCGTTAGCAGCAGTGTTTTGGTACGACGACTGAGTAGTTGCTGTGCTGGACTGCTATCCAGGCCCTGTGACGGTGTGTTGTGGTGGTCAAGAAGTGCAAGATAAGGATCCTGTCCAGCTGCTTTGGCTTTGATAAGAAGTCTTTTTGCTGTCTTGACAGCTGATTCGGCTTTGCCATTGCTCTGTGGTAGCTGGGTGATGAGGTCACATACTGAAATCCCCAGTGTTTGCTGAATTTTTGGATATCCTGGGACATTATTATTATGGGCCGTTGTATGAGATCACTGAATCCAGAATACCTTGGCTGGCAAAATGAGCTTTCAGTTTCTTTATCACTGTGGTAGATTTAGTATCTGCCAGGTAGTTTATTTCCCAAAAGTTTGAGAAAAAATCCACAGTGATGAGATAATCCTTATTGTCAAACACAAACAGATCTGTGCCCACTTTTGCCCATGGCCTGCTTGGCACTTCATGTGACATTAGTGTTTCTTTTTGTTGTTTATTTTCCATTGATCTGCAGATATCACACCTGGCTATATACTTTTTGATTTCGTCATTCATGCCTAGCCAGTAGACACACTCTCTAGCTCTACGTAGGCATCCTTCAACACCCAGATGTGATGAGTGAAACCGGCTAGTGATGTCTGATCTCAGTGTATCAGGAATGACAGCACGCTCACCCCTGAAGACTATTCCATCTTGGTGGCTTAATTCTTCTTGTAGTTTCTTCTTCTTGAGAAGTAAGGCCTGATTTCACTCGGTACCTGTGACTTGTCCTTGGGCCATCTCTGGCTCATTGTTTTAATGAGAAGCTGCAATGTTTTGTCTTCTTCTGTGGCAGACCTTATGTCATGTAGTCTGTCTGATGAGATCGGTAAGTGTTGCACCATGTTGACAGTCTCTACTTCAGCTTCCACAGGTGGACTCTCCAGAAGACAGGCTCTGCTGAGGGTGTCAGCCAGTAACATGTCTTTTCCAGGCATATAAATGACATCTAAGTCATATTTTTGTATGCCCTGCAGCCTTTTGGGTGCTCTCAGTAGTGGTTGTTGTACTATGGTTTCTAATGGCTTGTGATCACTTTGACTTAGCGGGCATATGTGTATTGGTGGAATTTTTCCATGCTGAAGACCATTGCTAAAAACTCTTTTTCTATTTGTGCATAGCGCCCCTCAGTTTGCGTCAGAGCCCTGCTTGTGAAAACGACTGGCTTCCCCATCTGCATGAGCGCTGCGCCCAAACCTGTGTCTGAAGCGTCACACTGTACTGTCAGCTCCTCATCTGGGTTATAATATTTCAATACTGGAGCATCCATTATTGTCTTTTTCAGTTTAAGGAATGCTTCTTTGTGCTCTGTTGTCCATTTCCACTCACTGTCTTTGTGTGTAAGGTCTCTCAACACCTTGCACTGGTCTGAGAGGTGAGGGCAAAACTTGGTGAGGTAATTAACCAAAGCTATGAGCATCTGCACTGCTTTTACATCTGTTGGTGCCGGCATCTAAAAACGCTACAGAATGGGTAGCACTGGCCTTACTTACTGATGTGAAACTTGGAGAAGAAACCCATCAAACCCAACATTGATGAATGGGAATGAGTTTTTCTGACAAAATTGTGATTGAGGGTCACTAATGAATGTGTTCTGTAACACCAAAACATTGCACCGTAACAGTACATATTCATGATTAATGAGAAACATTCATATTTTATAATCAAGAGTTTATTGGCCAAACATTAACTGCACTGACTCACAAATACTTGGCTTCCCCCCCCCTCTGTAACAGCATTTCCCCTAATGAAATGGTTATTTCTGAACAATTCTGGAAAATGTTTCAGAGAATTGTTGTTTTTGACAGTTCAACACAACTCATTCAACCTTTGCTAAAATCTCAAGGAACCAGTGAGTTCATGCCCTCACTTTCATTGATGTCAGTTATAATCAAAACCAGCGTAGTTGGTACTTGGTACTGATGCATAGTAACAAATGAGTTCATTTACAATGTACATTATAACACAGCAGAGAAACAACAGGCAGTTTTTCCGAAATGCCCTTGGAACATCGAACATGAAACAATCACTTAAATGTGTTAAGTATTGACTATGTGTTCAGTTTGATAAAGTAGTGATACATGCTGTAACGTTCTCTTTCAAGACATTATAAAGAAATAGGAGCCAGTGCCTGTCACGTCATGCATTTAAGGGTGCCTATCCCCCCTTTTATACAACATGCAGTGGTGAGCGGAGTAACTGTCATCACTAATGAACCTGAGTGCAGAGTCCAATGGAGGCATGTCTGTAGCCAACATCTCAATAATCCAAGACTGGTTCAAAGACAGCCTCAATGATTTGTCGCCTACACAACATAGGATCATTTATTTTCACTGTGTATAAGTATCCAATTTTTTTATTTTAATTGAATTGCAAGTGTGTCAAGCTGAAATTTGAATACAAGTTTATGATCCGGCCAAACTCCCAGATATTTGTATTCCTAGACCCTTTTCAATACTGTGTCCTGTTAAAGTGGTGACATGTAATCCATCATCTGCAAACGTATCTAAATGCCCTATGAATCAGGCGCGTTTAATGCCACAAGTCTGTAAAAGAAAAAGCATCTGGATCTCATTTTGCTCCTATGAATTCATCCTTTGTGTATGAGTCACCGCATGTATTACTCCCCCCTCAAGTTAAGTCTTTCTGCTAGTTTTCTGCAGGGCCTCCAGCATGCATGCTCTTTGTTCCTCATGCTCATCAAAATGTTCAAAAGGAAACATTCTTATCGAAATGCCACATGCCTTCATTATTATTATTTTATTTATTTATTTGTTACTTTTCTTCTAGCTTCCCAGCCCTGAAAAACCCCCACATGCTCAGCTAATCAGCTAAGGAACAGCAGTGTGAGTTTTAGAAAATGCATGCTCTAGCACTGAGCGCATGTTGCACCTCACAGAGGAGCAGGCTTCCTCCCTCCTGTGGGGATGAGAAGCACAAGCAGATAAAAACTCTACACAGGGTAATAACATGCATGACTACTACCTGTGCGGAAGGTGTTTCCTGAGTGCAGCAGGGATAAACAGAGAGGAGACTGAGAGGTTTTATCTGTGCAGGAACAAGGGAGGTTTGTTCAGGGTGGGAGGTCTTCTGCCAACTAATTGTGTTTTTCTGGCCTTGTGGCTGCCAGTAAATTGGCCCTGTGGTCTCTCCCCAGCTTGCCAGGCTGCTCACAGAAAGGTCACAGGTGTTCTGGGAGAACAGAGCTACAGTGCTGCATTTTGTATGAGGCGCGATAAGTTTCTTTAGAATTTTCTAAAATTTCCAGCAGGTTTCCATATGCTTATTAATACCTTAATAGCAACATTGTGGACTTCACGAAAGTAAGATGACGATATGTGTCTGTGTGGCTTCAAACTTTGTTGATCCAAAGTATTTTGTGGTTTGTTCACCTTTGTTGACAGTAAAACTAACAATATTTGTGTGCAGGAACTCTTGGCTTCATATCAGCTGTGTGCCAGGTCAGGGAGATTAGCTAAATTAAGATTTATTAAGAGCTATTTTATCATTTAACTTCGACATTAAACCTGACACCTGTCGCAAGATATTTTCAGTGAATGTTCCTGATGCACACATTGGCCTAGATAAAAGGTGAGTTGAAAAATTAGCAAAGTTTCTGAATTCTTTATTTTGCTTAGTCAACACACACAGCAGGGGACCAGGCAGAGGAGAAAGAGTAAATCAGCAACAGAAAGCGAAAATCTTTCCTTAAGTAGCACTCATTTGAAAGAAATGTGCTTTACAAAAATTCAACAAATGAAATAAGCTTCCCTCCGTTTTGTTAAAGAGAAATACATAAAATCAGAAATATATAGTTGTATTTTTACTGTTAAGTGTAGGCAACAAAGTATTTTGGTTTTTTATGAAATTTTATGAGCTTGTAAAACTCCCCAAACTCACCAGACATAGCAGATATTTTTATAATAAAACGTCCTGCAGTCCAGGTTTAAAGTAATAAGATTCCAATGTGATAAGTGTATTAATTGATAGAAAAATGTGATAAGATGACCAATGTTTTATTTTACTCTTAATGTTTTTAGTTGGGGATAAGATATATTACTGAGTCTTTCTTAATGGAGTTAAAGAAACAACACAAAATATAATAAATATACAGGGTTCTGGAAGCTGCATTTCTGTTATAACAACAGGAACCTTAAGCACCTTAAATATCACAATACTGCTTATTACTATCAGGCATTCTTCATAAAAGAGACGAATGTAGCTCAATCAATCAAGAAAGAGGGATAAGACCACATGAGAAAATATAAATCGATCTAATTAGTTGGTACATCTGTGAAGGAGCAGAACAGAAGAATTAGTGTAACCCTTCCATGGGTCTATCTGATGTCTGTCGCTATCTTTTTATCTGTTGAAATGATCTACAAATATTGTCCCAAAGGCGACAACAGAGGGAAACAGGTTTTAACCGCGTACGCCTGTTTCAGCCTCGGCATCCCGGCTGTCTACCTCGTCTACATCTGTATCTGTTTGTCATTGATCTGATCACATGCCACAGTCAGGGTGAGTAACAGCTGTTGCATTCAATGAAGTTCAGCTAGTTGCATATAGTGGTCACTTTTTTACACGCAGCAAGCCAGCGAGACAAAATCTCGCTTCATTTTTATTCCCACACTTGATCAACTACACAGGTTATTATCGCATTGTTATTACTCTCATAATGTTTTCCTTTAGGTCTTCATGTGATTATTTATATGTTTCTGTGCAAAAACACATGTATACATATTTTTCATTACCTGCAGGACTTCAGCATGTGTTCGCTCGTGCTTGGTCTGCCTCACCATACCCTCTCCTTGTTTCTTGTTTTGTTGTTATGCCTAAGAATTCTCATTTCTCTGAGCGGATGCAGTCCTCCAGGGCTAAGAGGGGGACAAATAGTTAGATTATTTATCTCATTAGCGATAAATATAACCCGTTGCACTGCTGCATTTTCAGGTAACAACTGTGATAATAGCACCACTGCATTGTTAAGTCTTTTTCTGTCTTTTTCTTCTCCCTGCCATTTCTGTGAACAACAGGCACACAGTTTTATCTCCAGGCCATTTGGAATTTCACTCCTTTTTTTCCAAACCTCATTTCATCTGTGTTGAATGGTACTATCTTTAGGCTGTGGCTGCCTTCTAGAATGGCTCCACAGCGGTTACATGTGTGCCTAATAACCAATCATGTGTCTCTCTGATTGGTTCAGTAGCACCTGATGTAACTGCTGCCCAGCCCATCAACATGAACGGGCAGATGAACAAAACTGATATGTTGAGATCAACATTGCCTCTTTCAACTGCTGGGTGAGGTATGTATTACAAAACTATTTTGTATCGATTTGGTTTTCTATTGATTTCTTTCTGTGACTTGCCCAAAGCGAGCAAGCAAGCAAGACACTTTCTGATTGGCTACATGGGCCCTGGCTGTGTTAATATTGGATTAAGGTGGCTGAGTTGAAGATTAAGCTGTTCAGACCACCTCTAATTTCAGCATATTGCTTGCTGTGTTGTTAACATGCAGTAAAAATTAATGTTCTTTTTGAGGAACCTGAGCTCTGTGAGACAGCTCAAAATATATACTGAGGAATACCATTTCCTCATTAAAATGTCTTTAAAAACATGACATTTATGTGCTGGAGGGACATAATTAGAGAGGCAATGTTTATATGAGAGCATAAGATTGTTTGTTAGTTCTATGGCTCCCCACAGCAGTGACAATTACGTAATGCACTATTAACAATGGCTTCTCCTGTGCAGGATAACTTTTGTATTTGTTTTGGAACGTGAATGATTAGTCACGCATAGACCTTACATGAAGTGTTTCCTGTTTTGTTATTTTACACATTTTGATACCTAGAATGTGCCATTTGGAATGTAAGACATGAATCAGAATTTTAGCTCAAAATTATAACACTCTAAAAAAGAATTGTGTGTCAAGAAGTGTCAATGTTATGTCAAGTATGTCTATGTAACACAAGTCACAAGTGAAAAGTTATCCCCTGTTGGAGGTGATAGTCCAATAGCCCACATGTGCTCAGCAGTTCTTTTTGCATTTAATGAACGGAACCGTGACTCTTGAGTTATTACTCGCCAACACTATCTTTTTCTCTCTGTCATGATCTGTTGGTGTCAGTTGCTTTCTGTGTTTTTAGTTTTGGGTGTTTTGTGTTTTCTATTTTATTTTGGTAGTATTGTTGTTGTTGTTGTTGTTGTTGTGAGTTACCAACCAAGTGATTTTGTATTTTGACCAGAGTATTTTTGCCGGATGTTTTGGATTCCTTTACTTGAACTGTCTGCCTGTGTACCAACCTTTGCTTCAATCGAGCATTTTCTGACTTTTTCCCCTGTGCCCGGGTGTGCTTCTGGAGCAAATACTTGTTCTGTCCCTGATACTTTACCTGAATAAATCAAGAAGAAAGATCCTGTTTGTTTTCATAAATTCATAAATGGAGGCCTTGTGTATGAAATCTAAAAAATGGAGAAGAATACTATGATAATTACAAATCAAATACATACTGTATATTTCAAGAAAAATGGAAGACATTAAGGAAATATAACATATACTGCACTTTGTTTTTGTGATTTTGTCTCACCTGCTAACTTATTATATATCTAATGTCAAAAAGTACATCAAATTAGATTTATCCTGTGACATGAACTTAATTTATTTGTCACTTATGAACCTTGAATGATTTGCGAACTCTACTGACTGACATTTTATTTATGTTTATACTTATGTTACTGCTGTGTTTTTATTTATACAGTATATGTAAGTATGCATGTGTATGTATGTATTGTTTGTTAAACGGAGTGAAGCCGACGAGCTAGTTCACGTAGTCAACTAGAGCTGCACAACTACATATGCTCAATAAACACGCCTCATTCTCATTGACGTAACACCCTCCCAATTTTGCGGTCTATTTAAGCTGCATGCAGTTCCCATCTGCCTTTCTGTCTGACAGTGGCTGTGCTACTCTGCATGAGTATTGCTCCCTGTTCCTTAAGCCCCACCAACACCTCAGCACCCACATGCAGGCACTAAGGGGGGGGTCAAAGTGTTTTCTCATCACTCGCCAATATCTGCATGCAAACTCTTGTGGGTTGTGATGAGGTCAGAGCCTAGACACCAAAGTTGAAGACCTATATATACAAATATTTCAATACACAAATGTGAGTTGCCTGATTGAACTGCATTCAGTATGGTTATGTTTGTATTCAATTTTTTTAAGCTTATTAAAAAAGGGAAAAATATGAAAAATATTCAAGATTATACCATCTCTCTGGCTTTTGTCCCTGCTACTTGTCCCGAATCATCACCCCCACCAAAGGCTCTGTCCAGTCCCAGTCTGGTCCCTGGTCATGAATGAGTGACCTTCCATTCAACCCTGACCTCCACCCCTCCGGACACTTTTCCTATTTTGGACAATGAGTCATGTTCTGTTATTTATGTCTTGCTATGTTATGTTTACGTTGTCTCAAAATTATGGGTTTTACAGTGCGGGTACATTAAATTACTAATGTGAGAGGGTGGAATGAGCATTGGGATGAGTCAAAATAGGCTGTGACACACTGAATTCTGCATTGATGCGAGCAAGGACAAGACAAAACCACATATTGAACATATGCAGGAAACAAGCTGTCGTTGTGACATTGCTGAGGGCAGTTCACCCCATTACCGAAAAAGATCCAGGTTTTTGTTGTTGCTGTTGTTGTTTTCACATCAAACCATATCATATGATGCTCTTAGCTAAAAGCTTGAGACATCATTTAAACTAAATGGACGCATTGTGTGGAGTTGCAGCTTTCTGAGGAAGTCAGGGAGATGACAACATTCCTTCTGACAGCGGCAGGCATAATGGTTTTCAATGTTTTTAAAGTGCAAACCCACGTCTGAATGTGCTCAGGAGTGATGTGAAGGTCAGGCAGGTTAAACAAAGTTACGTTAAGTTAAGAAGCTTTTTTCCTCATATTCACGGACATGTTTTGAGAGTTTTTCCTTACTCTAATTAATCCTGACATAAGTGCACATGAATAGGAAATGTAAATGCCATGCTTCATCCTTCTTGTCTTTACTGAAGGATAAAAAAGACACTATTGTCCTCTCTTCCCATTTGCTCGTTTAGTATTTGCCATAGTCCTCAGTCCTGTGCCAGATGAATTGTCTGTGGGATTCTTTATTAATTTCCAAGATCAGTGACCTTTTTTCCCAAGCACATGTATGAGAGTGTCCTTATGTGGCCAGAATGTGTGGGTGTGTGTACATGTGGCCAGAATTAATGTGACATAGTGCTACAGGTAATATGCATGTGCGTGTCAGTATATGTCACATTCATTTTATAAGCCTCATGGTCCAGAAGAGATGAGTCACAAATGTGTTTAGAGCCAGAGGAACTTTTTGTACAGTGACAAATCACTCTAGTCCTACCATTATGTGTGTGTTTGCAACAGTTAAGGTCAAATTATCAGCCCCCGTTATGAAACTGTACCAAACCCTTAGCTTTTTATGGGTCTCTGTGTCAAATTCAGACCACACAACTTTTAAAGTAGTCAGATTGCTGTGCAATTTAAACATGACTTGTTGTCTTTTTATGATGAGTTTTGCAGCCATTTTTACTTCAAACTAAATGATGGACTGGTGACAGGAGATCACACACTACACCACCTGTCACCAGGAGGCCCCTGTAAAAAGTTGGTCTCCAGAGTACATTTTTAGCAACAGAACACAAGAAGTTTCGTGGGAAATTATGAACGAAAGGCAAATGATTCTATGGAAATTCCAAAATGGACATCCGGCAAAAACAAAATGTATGTTTTGTTCCGAAAACCATTGAAAGAAAAAGAAAAGGATATGAGTGAATTACTTTTTTGGTACATGTGGGCAGCACAGATTCTACAAAGAACCTGCCTTGTTTATTGATTAATGTTGAATACCTGTTCTGGGTTTCAGCTTCATATGCTGTCTATGTTTTCCCGTCACCTAGCGTCCTGCGCTCTGATTGGCTCTGATTCAGTCAACAAAAATAGCCTGCTAGAAATCCATGTGCTTGGGTCACATTTTTGTTTTCACACGAAGTGATGAGTGAACGCGAAATAAATCTCCGGCTCTGGCTAAATCATCTCTGGCTCACATCTGAGGATTTTGTTGGAAAGCTCCAAAACCTGTCAGTGAGATGAATATCAGGCTAAAAGTCTTGATTCAAAAGAATCTAAAATGACAATACAAAAATTATTGTTCCTCTGAAAATCAGAGTAATGTAAGTCTGAACTAGGCTGGTACATGTTTCTTGAGGGATTCTAGTCATTTCTTCCAGCACACCCTAATTATGTGGCTGTCAGGCTTGAGCTCTCGGCACATATTCTAAGTGAAACTGGGATCTGAGTTTTGAGAGGCCAACTCCAGAATCTTGATTTTGGTGTCCTTCAAAGAGTTTCGGACCAACTTAGATGTGTGCTGCTTGTCATTGTTTTACCAGAAGACCCAACAGTGGCCAAAGCCAGACTGGCAGCAGATAGTTTTCAAATTATCCTTAAAAATGTTGATATAATAATTTTTCTCATTATCACATGCACCCAAATAATGTTCCCTTTGCTTGACACAGCAAAACAGCTTCAAAATATTATGCTTCCACAACTGTGGAAAAGTGTGTTCATGCTGTCTCCTAAAGAGCTCCAGTTTATTTTCATTGCACCAAAGAACTGATCTCTAAAATGTCTGACTTTGGTGTGCCACTATACCAGTAATTGCATTTTCCCTTGGTGATACACTCAAAGCCTACCACCATGAAGAAACCTCAGAACGAACTTTCTTGAAACATCATGGGCCGGTGAGGCACGTTCAGTAATATACTGAAATGGCTGTTGCACACCTTCAGAAATATGGTGGACAGATACAAAGGTAAAAAAAAACGTTCAGGTAAAAGAGGAGGAATCCCCCACATTGTCCTGTGCTTGCAATGAACTTCTATTACTATAAGTAAACGAGTTTTTGGTCATATGGACCTTCATCAAGCAGAAAAGACCTGTTCAGCAACAATCATCTTCACAGGGATCTGAAGGTTCCTGACATCCCTGACAATTTTCCTCTCTAATACTTTGATACCTTACACTTGCCCCACATGATTGTTGAATGCCTCTCTCTGTACTTTGCAATGCTGTAACATACAGCAGTGTTGCCACTCTCCTTAAGATGAGCATCCAATATATCTTCTGAGGTCCTGACTGTGTCCCATGCTTTATGGCATGATGGAATGACTTGTCAACTGGAATGTAAGAGCAGTGCCCCTCAATGTAGCCTGTTGAGTTACTGCTCCAGGTTTGGTTTGTGAACTAAAATTTTGCTGCCATCCTCCTTACATGAGTCTAATAATTTTAACCAAACCAACTTTCAGTACATTTGTTTGGCAGGACATGAGAAAGTTAGCTCTTACATTTCTAATTGCAGACAATGGACAAAATGTTGAATAATTGTTGTAAATAACCATAGGGTCTAATAATTTTATCTTCAGATACATTTTTTTTAAACACTTATAAAAGTTGTATATTTTATGAAAATACAGAAAGGCTAAAGCATTTTGTAAAACAGGTTCGCACTAAAGTTTTTATTCAAGGTTACCCAAGATGGATAAGTGTATTTGCTGGGGGCTGTTTTTAACCTAGGCTTATTGCACATTTTCTGCTCCAGGGAGTAAAGGATTTGTGCTTCGTTTAAGCAATCTTAAATTGATTTGGACAACGATGGCATAGTGTGTGTCTGGCTTTGACCACACATTAGTTCATTATTATTTTTTGTCTATTCAGTGGATTTGTTGACAGCAATAACACAAAGTAGTATATCACCGGGCTTCTCTAACATTCAACATCAGTGGCTGATTAATTCTCTTTTGGTTGAATTGGAGCCAATCCCTTCTCTGAAGGCTCTAAAATCTGGTGGAAAGCTTGAAACCGGCAGGGTGGAGGCTGTTATTGCAGCATATTAATGCCTGTGGCTTTGAAATGAGCTGCTCAATGATCACATTCCAGTGTATCACAAGTGTCCACAATTTTTTGGCTGTGTGTGTTTTTGCAGCAGAGAGTCTGTGACTTTCTTTTTTAGCCTGTTGCCTGGACCGACACAGGTAAAGACTAACACAGATCACCACAATATTTAGTAAAAGCCAAGCTGTAAAATCTGTGCAAGGTGACTTCCAAGAGGTGTGAGTAGTCATCGATATCATCTCTAGATACCATCCCAGACTTCAGTGCACTGCTGCTGCTGCTGCTGAATAGTACCTCAACCGCAAGCACACAACTGAAGAAACTAGATTTCTGGACTAGTGACTCAGTATGTAGCAGGAGGAAATGCTCCATCCTTGCTGTAACAGAAGCGAGCGAGCCTATCACCACCTGAGGGCACACTATGGAAGAGCCTGGTGACACCTCGACTCCCTCTTGCTTTTTGGCCCTGAAGTTGGCCCAGGTAATGTATTGGTGGCCACGCTACTGGCATGAGAGCATCTTGAGCCAATGTCTAGTTAATGAGCACTTTGCCTGGTTTTAGCTGCACAGTTCATGGCTTTTCAGCCAGTGCGACTGACCTACGGATGGATCATCTGACTCTATTGCTGCTGTCTCTCCCCACTGACGGCTGAGTATCAAGCTCTCCTTGTCTCTTACTAAGGTGGTTCGGCCAGACCGGCAGCCTGATCGGTATGTACGTCTCAAAGCAATTTATATCCATCTAGCTCTCATTCTCTATACTAAGGTCTTTTAGATTCATTTTGTTACATTTTTTGATAGGGAAAGCCTCTGCGCTACTGTTTTCTGGGGAGCTGCAGCAATGCTAAAAGGAACATAGCAGCTCCACTTTACTGCGGCTTCGCCTTTGGTGTTGAACACTGCTTTGACCATACGAATGTAGGCGCAGACGCCTTTACTTTGCACTGGTTTTAACTGTGTGTGAACAGAGTAGTTAAATCCCTTATTTTGTTATTTTGAATTATGATTACTTACTTTTGATTACTTACTTGTTTTGTTAATTTCGTTTGGTTCAAAATTTTCATTTGATTCTCAATTTGATTTGTTTGCTTTTTTTCTTTGTTTGTTTGTTTTTATTTTATGGGTTTATGGTTTATTTGAACCAGTTACCTCACTGAATTATTTTTGTTCGTCCATTTTATTGGACGGAATCTTGAGCTAGATGCTGTTTTCTTTATTGAATTTGGGATTTATGTGGCATGTTTTCACCCCATCTGCTTACTTTTGTAAGAAAATTCTTTTTAATCCTCATTTTAATCTGTGTTTCTGTTTTGTTTGTCTTTTTATTTTATTTTTTGTTTTGTTATTTCTAAACTTTAGTTATGCTTGGCAGCTTGTTATTTTTCTTGTTCGGTAATTAGCAATGTTTTTTTTCATTACTCATTTTGTTTAGTTGCACATTGGTTATTTTTTTTGTTCATGATAATAATCCTGTCCTTGGTTTTTTCAGTTTCTGAGCACCCAAAGTGGTGGTCTTGGTTTGCTTGGTGGTGGCGTCCCCTTCTTGTGTGCTGTCTATTCCACGGTTATTGGTTTCCCTAACTGGTGTCTGTGTGTGTGTGTGTGTGTGTGTGTGTGTGCGTAGGTGTGTGAGTATGAGTGGATGTCACGTATGCTTTGGGTGACTTTTAGTTCTCCTTGGGATTCCTCTCATCCCTTATGACTTGTCTCTGACTGGTAAGCCTCAGCTCCTGAGAAGGTTGCCGTTTCCCTGAAGTCCCAGTATGAGTGCTGTGTTAACAAGGTTTTAATAAGCCAGCCATTTGACTCCATTCGATCAGGCATTTTTCCTGCTTGACCTCTTTGAGGGAGAGGTAAATCAAGATCGCCTGCCAAGGAGACCCTGCCAGGATAATTGCTGTGTAGAGCTTTTTGGCTGTTCTGACTCCCACATAGCAGTGCAGGAGGCTTTCTCCTCAGCGCAGCAAGAAGGGGAGACCCTACAAGAATTCTTGCGTTGAGACAATATTTCAGTTGCTTCTACCAGCTTATTTAAACAAAGATGACTTTATGGCGCTCCAGCAGAGGCATGGCCACCAAGGGGCTGAGAGGACCTTAGAACTCCTAAGGCAGTGCTGTTATTGCCCTGGTATGGCCTGATTTGGCAAAATGATTTCAAGCCTGTGATGGATGCCAAATTGCCAAAGACACCCAACCGGCCGCTCGCACTTATATGGGGCATCTATTCACATCTAGGCCAAATGAGGTCCTTGCCATGGACTGTACAGTGTCAGAACCCACCCACAGCGGGATCCTCATCATGACTGACGTTTTCAGTAAGTATACATTAACCGTTCCCACTCGGGACCGAGCCTCCATTTTGGCTCACGTTTTGGTGACTTAGGGATTCTCAAAGTTTGGTGTCCCCGCCCAGATACATTCGGACCAAGGTCGAAACTTGGAGAGCTTGCTTATCCGGCAGCTTTGTAGCCTTCATGGTATTGAGAAGTCTTGCACCACACTGTACTATATATCTGCAATTGGTCTGTGTGAGGGATTAAATTGGACCCTTCACAATTTGCTGCATACCCTGACTGTGTCCTGAAGTGGGACTGGAGTACCTTTTTGTCCCAACTCCTGTACTTTTATAACTCCAATCCCCATCAGACAACTGGTGAATCATCATTTTTTAAATGTTCGAGCAGGAGCCAAGGCTCCCAGTTGATCTCTTGTTGGGTCAAGCACAGGAACCGGTTGGTGATGGTGTCCATGCGTGGATCCAGGAGCACCAGGCCAAATTGCAAGTTGCCTTTGAAGGTGCCCGAGAGAGGATGAGAGTCACAGTGGAGCGCAGGAAGAGATCATGATAAGAGTGTCCAAGACCCTCCACTGACGGAAGGCCAGCCGGTTTGGTTATGAGTTTTCAGCGTGAGAGGACGTCATAAAATCCAGGATTGGTGGGGCTCTATGGCATAAAGAGTCCTTAAAGTACCAACAGAGGGAGGCTCACTGTAAACAATTGCACTTGCAGATGACCACACTCAAGTCAAACAGGTCCATCATTTCCTGTTGAAAGCCATGGTTGAAGCTGGCTCTCCAGGTCTTTCAGCTGCACCTCTTTCACTTTCTCTGGACCAACCACAGTTTGAGGATGAGCTGTCATGTGATGTTGATTTGTTGGTTCTGAGATAGGACCCCTGCTCAAAGAGCTGCAGTGACCTACACCACCCCTTGGTTGCAGTTCCAACAAACTGACCCAATCCTAACTGCACTAAGCCTGTCAGTAGCTCCAGTTGTCATAGCAGTGGGCTTACCAATGGTCCCACCAGTCGAGCACCCTGACTAGACTTATGACAGTACAGCGGACTGCATGGTCTACTGCTGGTCAACATTCAAAGGTCCACTACCACCAAAGATCCATGGGAGACAGGGGCTGTGCAGCTGTCAACTCTTCTGTTTTTTTATCCAATGCAGTTTCAGCTCTAACATTGGTAAAATTAGTTGTGACTGTTCCATCATCTGGTCATGGAACAGTCACAACTAATGACTGGGGTGCATTTGGGGTGGCAGGGCAGACTGTAGCAGGAGATGCTCCATCACTATATAAGAGCCTGGTAACATATCGACTCCCTCTTGCTCTTTGGCTCTGAAGCCCTATCACATCGCTTCGTCCAGTTACCATTGCTGCAGGTGGCCTCACTACTGGCATGAGACTGACTTGCGCCGGTGTCTTGTTAATTAGCACTTTGCCTGGTTTTAGCTGCACAGTTCATGGCTTTTCAGCCAGTGTGACTGACCTACGGACAGATCATCTGATTCTGTTGCTGCCATCTCTCACCACTGACGAGTGAGTATGAAGCTCTCCTTGTCTCTTACTAAGGTGATCCAGCCAGACCGGCAGCCTGATGGGTAATTACGTCTCACAGCAATTTATATCTATCTAGCTCTCATTCTCTGCACTAAGATCTTTTAGATTCATTTAGGTTTTTTTTTGTGACAGGGAAAGCCTCTGAGCTACTGTTGTCTGGGGAGCTGCAGCAACGCTAAAAGGAACACAGCTGGTATGTCTTTGCTCGACTTTGCTCGAACACTGCTTTGACAATATGAATGTAGGCTCAGCTGCACCCTCTGTCCCTTGCTTAGCCTTACCTCGCTAACTAGTGTGCTATCTGACGCTTTTACTTTGCGCTGGTCCAAAAACATGCAAAACTGGGGGTTAGGTTAATTGGTCACTCTAAAATGCCCTTATGTGTGAATGTGAGTGTGGATGGTTGTTTGTCTCTATATGTCAGCCCTGCGATGAACTGGCGACTTGTCCAGGGTGACCCCGCCTTCGCCCGAAGATGCTGAGATAGGCTCCAGCCCCCCCCGCGACCCCTAACAGGATAAGCAGTAGAAAATGGATGGATGGGTGGATGGTTTTAACTGTGAGTGAACAGAGTAGTTAAATCCCTTATTTTGTTATTTTGAATTATGATTACTTATTTTTGATGACTTTTTCATTTGATTCAAAATTTTCCATTTGATTTTCAATTTGATTTGGTTTTTTTTTATTTGTTTGTTTGTTTTTATTTTATGGGTTTATGGTTTATTTTAACCAGTTACCTCCTGATTATTATTTATGTTCGGCCATTTTTGTTGTTTTGGGGGGGACTCTTGAGCTAGATGCTGTTTTTTTGGGGTTTTTTGATTGAATTTATGTTGGGATTTATGTTACATGGTTTCACCGCGTCTGTTTACTTTTGTGGCCAATAATTGTATTTAATCCTTATTTAATAAGTCTTTCTGTTTTGTTTTGTTTTTTTTATTTGATGTTTTGTTACTTGTAAACTTTAGTTATTCTTGGCAGCTTGTTATTTTTCTTGTTGGGTAATTTATAACATTTTGTTCATCACTCATTTTGTTTAGATGCACATTGGTTATTTTTTGGTTTATGGTAATAATACTGTCCTTTGTTTTTTCATTGCTGAGCGCCCAAAGTGGTGGTCCTGGTGTCCTGGATGGTGGCGTCCCCTTCTTGTGTGCTGTATATTCCACGGATGTGGGTTCGCCTCACAGGTTTGTGTGCTTGGGGTGACTTTTAGCTCTCCTTGGGATTCCTCTCACCCCTTACGACTCGTCTCTGACTGAAAGCCTCAGCTCCTGTGAAGGATCCCATTTCCCTCAAGTCCCTGTATGAGTGCTGTGTTAACAAGGTTTTAATAAGTTGGATTTAATCAAATTTGTAATTATTTCAACCGTAATCATGTCCCTGCCCATTAGTATGATGAAACTGAGTGCCTCATTGGTATCATAATCCAAATATTTCCCTGGATGAAATTCTCAGGGTGGTGTTGTCTGGCTTTCTTGGCATTTGAAACTAGTGTATTTGTTTATTCCTGCTCATGCTGTCACATCCAGGACATATGGAGGATTAAGCATTCGAACTGATATCATTACTGATAGTATATATTCATATATTATTGAAGAGTCATCCTTTGTTACTTTCTTACAGTAACAGCAAAGAGAAACACCCTTTTTATTTAGATAAAACAGGCTCACATATTTTAAAAGATTAACATTTCTATGGAAGTAACGCTTCAGTGGAAACTGTAAAATCTGAAATAAACAGAAGAATGGTGGGGTGGTGAGCATGCAATCAAAGAAATTTAAATCAAATAAATAAAAAACGCCAGCCATGACCAAAAGTTGACCTTTGGGATGAAGAAACGGTATTAAATGCTTTGGCAAGAGTCAAAAAAGAGGATTTCACACAGTAAGAGTGTATACTGCCGTGCCTGTGCTGCTTGCAGTGTCAGTGATGTTGCTGTTACTTTCAATCAATTTACATGAACTGGGATTTATCTTCAATCTAAAAAGAGCTGCAAAGTGTCAAGCTTGTCATCACATACTTGCTTGTTTTTGTTGGTAAATGTTTGCTAACTTCTTAACTATGTTTCCATGGTTACTGTGCATATTAGGTTTTCATTACTTTATTATTTAAGTTTGTCATAATATATCCATCTATATACATAAAATAAATATATTTGTGTATACAACATTTTTTTAAAAAACACTATAACATCAACTATCACCAAAAACACTTTATATTATCTCATTTGTGTATTTACATTTGTAACAGTTAGGGTTTAAATATGTTTATGTCCCCTTGTGAAGTCAAAATTAGTTCCTATTGTACTTGCTATTGTTTCAGGAGGAACAGGTGTGAGCATGACAGAGTGGAGAAATGCATCACTAGTGATGTTGCAAGCTTGTGTTGCATGAATGCTGTCTTGCCTAGAAGGACAAGGTAATGCTATCAACCAAGAAATAAGGGTTACAGCTAGCTATGTGAGTCGAAAATATATCAGAGCTAGCTGTGTGTCTGATTTCAATGTAATATGTACAAACTTTAACCAAAAATAAAAAGTTATACCAACAATGTATAGTATGGTTAATAAATAATTGAGCCAAACTAGACAGTAGGGGTTGGATTCGATTGAAAGCTGCACTAATCAATAATAATATTTGATCACCAGGGGGCAAAACTGGCACTCTTACTCTACCAAAATGTTGTTTTATACACTAAAGATGTTTTTTGGTGGTATAACATATCCCGAATCCTTATGAATGTATATTAGTAAATTTCAAGAAAAATTAGAATATCATGGAAAGAGATTTTGAAATGTGTGTTTTATGTATTGAGCTGTACTATAGTAGTAGTAGTGGTAATTGTAGTAGTAGCTGTAGTGTCCATTTTCAAAGTTAAAATGGTTAAATTCTTGAAAGACTTGTTACTCTAAGTTGAGAATATATTAAGTGTTCATAAAAACTGATGGAAAATCCAAATGTTTTAATTTGAGATGCACTAGTAAACCACAATGACAAAAACTTTGATTTTAACCACATTTACAAATTAGTACTTATTTGAGGAAATAACAGTAGCCAGTAAATGTTAAAGGTAATACATTCATATGCTTTCTTTTGCAGTTTTGGATAATACCCTTAATAAAACCCTGATGTCTAAGGGTCCTTTTATTTGAAATAAAAGGAAGTGATTAATTCATCTTACCATGCTTATCTTCAAGTAACACTACTAGCCACACAACAGATAATATGTTAATAGCACTCTGAGCTTATGAGCTGCTAATGGGGTATTATTTTGATTTCACAAAAGGTGATAGCAATGCCACTACCAAAAAGACCAGCTATTCAATACATTTATTTTAAGAATTTATGATCCAGAAAATATTCAGTCACTATTTTAGACAGGTGCTACCTAGTAATCCCCTACACACTCTTATTTTTAGGTTTAGTCTGCCGTTAGCATGAAATGCTCATATGATATTAAGTCTCTAATTAGCTAGCTCGGCGAGAGCAAAATGAAAGTAGAGTCGCCTAAAAAGAGAAAAAATTCATGGAATCACGAGGGGATGTTCAATTATTCAGACCCAAATGCAAATTTTGTGCATGTAAGACAAAACTCTTCATAATTAGGGCTGCAAATAAGAGGGAGACAGAGACGTGGCACATATTGGTATTCTGCTGGTACTTTCTGCTGTGGTGGGTGGTCAGATTGCAGCAATTGCACCACTGAGACAGAGAGGCACCAAACCACTACATGTGCTTCAGTGTGTGTGTGTGTGTGTGTGTGTGTGTGTGTGTGTGCTCAAGGTGAGAAGGAAAAGTACAGATGATTTGTGTATTGAGTCACTAACTGAAAACCTCAAGCAGATCATTCAGGTCAACAGCTTTTGATGAAACTGAAATTGCATCACACACTGCAAATACGTTATTATAGTACATCCTATCATATGTCTTCTAGAGCTGATGTTTATTATTCCCCTCTTATTTTTTTTTTTAGTATATTTAGAATTGTAATCATTCTGTAGGGTACAGGAGTCTTGATCATTTGTTTTTTTTGTCCTGTTATTGATGGAGCTGCTTGGTATCGTTC
Organism: Mola mola; assembly: GCA_001698575.1. Taxonomy (NCBI): domain Eukaryota; kingdom Metazoa; phylum Chordata; class Actinopteri; order Tetraodontiformes; family Molidae; genus Mola; species Mola mola. The sequence continues at coordinate 1,084,127 of KV751402.1, forward strand.
CCCCTGCTCTCAGTTATATAAGTGTGTAGCTTATTTATTATTTAGTTCTAGCCAAAGTGAATAGTAATTAGCCATGACCCTGTTTGATGCTGCAACTGGGGCCTGTTAAATTGATGCTGTGGAATAACTCTGGGTCCAAAGCGGACTCAGTTCAAAACTGTTTATTTATTCATTTCAGGCTCATCGGTGCTGCACTTACATAAAAGTTTGCCTCTTCTTTGCTGAGACTGCTGCAGTTGATTTTTTGTAGTGTAAGTCTATTAATTGTGCATGTTTGAGTGGAGAAGGGAGACTTGCTGCTGGTGGGGGGAAGGAAAACACAAAGTTTGTGAGATACTGCCAGAGTTATCTGCAGTACAAGATTACAGTTTGTAATTTTTTCATTCATAAAAGATTAGCAACAGTGCCTCAAGGCCTATCAAATACTATTAAACGACCGAGAATGAGCGTGAAATCATACTGTAGAAGGCAATTTACGCAAAGTCACGAGCCTTTAAATAGCTTCTAATTATGAGTTTCATTATTTTTCCACAACATATTAGCTGTTACCGTCAGTAGTGATTCCAGAAGTCTAACAGGATGTTGAAAAACAAGAAAGATTAAATATAATTCATCACCTTTGATGCAAAATCTTCTGGAAAAGATTCTGGACAGCCAGTGCTGATGGGGAACGATCTTACGTACTGTTTCTGCATCGCTCGGGGTTCATATTTGTCATAGTTTAATTATTTTTTCGTAAAACATGCACATGGGCGTAGCGAAGGTTATGAAAAAGGCAATCAGCTACGGCAAATGGATATACTCCAGCAACTGTGCTCCAGGGGATAATACCAATTTATTCAAAACATTCATGTTTATGAGCTACAAAGATTCTCATGACTTCCAGAGTGGCAGAAGACACACTGTTTATGCATTTTAATGTTCCACCGTGTGTACTTCTTAGAGAGTGCTAGTTTCAGCTGCCTCCCAGCGTTTAAGTATTGGTATAGCTATTAGAGCTGCATGAGGTTTGCAAAGAGACAGAGTCCTTTCTCAGGACAGACATTAATTAGAAACAATTCACAAGGTCTGCACTATCAACACAAGCTGGAGATTGTTAACAAAAGTGAAAACTGATGAGGTCAGAGGTGTATTTATGCCATTAATCCAGCATGTTTGAATGTTTGCCTTCTCTAGTTCTGCACCCCACATCTCTTCTTCAGTTACGGTGGTAACATGTAACACAGAAATTGTTTTCTTTTTAGCAGTAATGAAGTAACACAATGCATTTCTTAAAGAGTTTTTGAAGTATTATTATAATGCCTATATCACCACTTATCAGGGGTCAGGTTGCAGTGGCACCATTTTAAGAAGTGATATTCCAGACGTCCCTCTTCCGTGCAACAGTTCCCAGCTCCTCCTGGGGGATCCCGAGGCGTCCCCCGAGCCAGACATGATGTATAATCCCTACGGCAAATTGTGGGCCTGCCAAAGAACACCTCCAAATGGAGGTGTCCAGGAAGCAACCTGATCAGATGAACCACCTCAGCTGGCTCCTTTCAAAAGGAAGGCCCAACGGGGACGGGATATCCAATGGCCAAGTGAAATGACTTTCAAAGTATTGACTGATATAACGTTACTGGACCTATGTTTGTCTGCACAACATCGACCCCTACTGGACTTGTAATGACTGACATAACCTGAGTTTCTGTAGGCTACTTTGATTCATTTCTATAAAACTTTACCCTCTTTAACCTTATGCAAGTTGTCATATTGTTTGCCTTTTTTTGCTGAAAGCAATGCAAAAGTAGTATCAAAGATTACTACAGTAATACTGTAAAAATATAAATCTACTGAAAAAAAATACATTCAAATACGGGTAATTGATATCATTAAATACGTTTTGAAAGTAAATTCCCCAACAGTGATCATCAGGTAGAAAAAAAGATCGGATTATATGTGTTTTCTGCGTTATTTTTCATATCATTTTCTCTCGGCCTTCACAAAATAACAATTTTTAAAAATTTGTGATAAAATTCTAAAATATTATACATCTTAAAGATGAGAAATGATTTTATGTACCAAACCCAAATAGATGATGTGTGGCCTTAAGCTCATGTTTACTAAAGAGTGTGCGACACCATTTCTGGGACTTCAACAGGCACTTAAATTAAAAAAAAATGCTGAAAGTTTGCTACAGCAAATGCAAAACTTTGGTTTACAAACCATATTACTCAAAAAGAAGAGAAAACCTTTTCCATTGAAAATACAAGTACATCACATTTATGACTAACATCAAAGAAATCAAATAATTATATACACACATAAAGTAATATGTCTCTATCATGATTTATGCATCCAATGTTTTATTCTTCTAATGGGAAAATCAAGAGCTGACTTTTATAATCAAAACCTGTGGCGATCATAATTACAGCTTTCCCTTGCTTTCAGTGTGACAGATGAAAATCCATCCCTTACGCCCTTCAAGCACACCCTCGTTGTGCACTTTGCCATACAAAGGCACTGGGCATAAATTGTATACATCCATCCAGTAGGAACTTAATTCCCAGGTACGCAGCGCTGTGTCTCCTGATCAAGATTAACTCCTTCCTGTTAGGCTGCCATCTATGTTGACTCGCTGCCACCTGCCACATTTGATTGTGTTGCATCTATTTTCATGTGTATGGAGCTCAGCTATGCTCTTTACGTTAAGCGATGGCATTTTGGGCTTGACATTCTGTTAATCCTCACAACATGAGAAAGGAGATGCACAAGAATATCTACAGGGAAGTCAAAGATCAGACTCAGCTCCAACTCAACCCTAGAGGGAGAGTAGGGATCCACTAACTTGCTAAGTGACACTTCAGCACAGAGAATGACGTGTTCCTTCTGTCTAGAAGCTGTAAACAATGAGATAGCAACAATACATTAGACATGCGTTCGGCATCACCTCATTTTAACTTTCTCTTCAATCACTGACTTTCAGCATTTTCTCACCCCAAAAATCAAAACACAGACAGGTCTCTCTTAAGCACAGAAGAGGAAAAACAGCAGCCAACCAATGGGTAAACAACTCCACCACGCCACGCTGCCTAAACCGCATCATGTCATGCTTTTCACACTAATGGAGACAATTAGTCCTGAGAAACAGAGGCAATCCTTCATGTGTCAAACACAACGTTCTCTATTTAATGTGGATTCATTGGTTATGTACCAAGGGCTTATTACTGGATGGACGGCTCTAGTCACGATTGTTGGCTCGGCACCACAGTATGAGAATTAAATTTAAAAGCACTGTCAGTGGCATCATGTGTGAGTCTGAATGTGCAAGCCTCTGCTTTATCAATTACTAGTATGTTCCATCAGATTGAGTGTGTTTTCAAAAGTGAAACTCCTCCCAATGGGGTGTTTGTCCTGATCTGTCCTGACAGGCCTAAATGAGTTATCAGGCCTCTTTGAAATATAGTTTGTCAGATTTTCCCTTGAAATGTAATATAAGGAGATGAACAGTAAGAATGCTTCATTTCATGCTTAATTCAAATTATTTTGTATTCAATTGAATCATAAAACTTGGTATGGTAATTACAAGAGATAGACCCCAAGGTGACGACTCATTAGCCAGTAGTCGCTTCCTTTCAGAAAAGTAGACCAAGAGGCTCTTCATTGGTTCATTCCCCACCCTCCCAGTAAGTTTTACTAATAATTACTAGCATCTTGAAGGTGTTTTATAACTCTGCTAACACACAATTGAACCAACCAACAGACAAAGGTGAAAACAATATCCTTCTTGGAGGTGTCAATAAATCTCATGCAATTCTGAAAGTAAATACACGGGTGACAGGATAAGTAAACATGTACTGAGACTGAAACAAAAACATGAATGTCTGAAAAGGTGAGATACACGCTGCACTACACAACCTGGACACAAGGGGCGCATAATTATTGCAACTTTGCAGATACAGACAGTTAGGAGGAAAATCCTGAATGAACAAATTAAATAGGATCTTTATATTCATTGGATCTGACTGCAGTGAAACACTGATGGGAGATTTTGGATTATGTCAGACAACACTTTTTTAGTTCCAGTGACTTTCAATGTCGAGGTGCATAACATAAAGATATTTTACGTTGAGACTTTCCTTCAATTATTCACACGCTATAAATAAATTCAAGGTCAGTGTCAATGCTCTCATTGCAGTGGAAATTTTTATGTAAATAGAATAAACAATAGCAAGACATACAGTAGATCTGTACAGCCCACCACTCTATTTGAAGTTCCGGTTTTTGCTGATGAGTACAGCCTGGAAGTGTAAATTTATCACACCCCCGTCTCGTATTCGCTGCATTTGCCTCCAATGATTTGCTATATTTTGCGATCACAAGAAAAATGCCAAGTCAGATCAGCGTGAGGTAGGCTTCCCTGGTACAGTATGTGTCACCAAGACACAGTCACAGCTACGAATGGCAAACTCGCTGGTGACTAATCTGATTCAATCTGACAGCTTTCACATAATCTTCACATCAATCCCAAATAGGAAAAAGGATGCTGTGAAAGGGGATGAATAAAAAGCAGGTTTCAAGTTAGGCTGCCATGCAGTGGGGAAGTCATACTATGAACTAACATGCAACTGTCTTTGTTTTCTGAGGGTAACATAAATGATTAATGATATAATAGTTTTTTGATATTTGTGAATTACACAAATTAAGCTCCCATTTTACAGGAAGTCATCAGGTTATAGCATCAGTTTTGGGATTTTAGAGGGTGCGAGAACATTGCTTTCTCACAGGAAGTGGCATGTTTAGGGCCTGGATTACATCTATACAATAGTTCTTCTGTGTTATGTTGATGATGACAAAACTGTTAAATACATAAAGGGTTTTGATTTTGTTGCTTGGGCCCCCAGGTGCAATAACACAGCTATTACTGTACGCAAAGCCCACGGAGCAACTACATCTTATACTCCTAACAAATCAATCAGCACAGGTATTTTCAAAATGTTCGAAATAAATGTATTTGCTAAATGTCCCCTACAACCCTAGAACATATTTAAGAGAAGCCCCCGGAGGTTTGAAATGTCTCATCTGGCCTGGAAATGCCACATGATCCCCAAGGAACAGCAACATCTGTCAGTGAGAGGGAAATCTGGAATACCCTGCACAGGCTGCTGCAGCGACAACCCATGAGATAGAAAACTGATAGATGGATGGATGATTTTCTGTGGCTCAGTTTTACTGAGACCTTAAAAGAGAACTCTGGTATTTTTCAAGACACATTTGCCAGTCTTTTATGGTTCTACAATTTCAAAAACTACGTCTTTTTTGGGACTGTTTAACGACAAGGCTATACAATTCAACAGTGTTGAGTAAGTCAAAGCCATCTGCAGTATGTCAGACATACCTCAGATTTTGTGCTTTTTCTGAAAAAGAGCTGCAGCATGCATGGATACAGTTTCCCTCGTGTACGGTTTCCCACAATGCAAAGCACCATACCAGTCAAAGGTCAAAATGTCAGACAGCAACAGCACGCGGGAAGCGGTGGACATTTACAAATTAAAGTACCACTTGTAACATTTCCTTAAGAATTCAAGGTTAGTTAAGGTGAATAGTTTACAATTTACACAGAGGCCCTTCACCATTGCTGGATATTAAAGGAGCTCCACCACAGGACCGGAGCTTTGGACAGCACGGGCCTGTGACAAGGCAATGTATTGTGAATATTTCATTGTAGTTGACAGGATATGGGATAGGTTGTTGTAAGTGAAAACACAGTTACCAAATAAAAATGGGTTCAACTGCCCCAGAAATGTAATATGAGATAACAGTTTTGTTTGGATGACAAATACGGATCAAATTTGTCGCTAATCAATCAAATAACTAATCAATTGAGAGTCTAAGCTATTTTGTGTTAAAAGAGTGAAACAAATTAAACACAAGAAAAATGCTGTGATCCATATGGATCAAGGTTTTCTTTTATATAAAACAGTGAAAAACTTTATTATATTTATTTAAAATGTCTAATAAATATATTTTTTATGGGTCAGTGTTTAACATACTGCATCACTGAATCCACAATATCCTGCATTAATCATTTTTCTGTTTCATAAGTACTGTACTGTACTGTAACCGCCCTGTTGCATTTGTGTTGTTAACTTGTGGTCTTTTCAGCTTCTGTACAGGTGTGGATGACATCTGTTCTTCTGGAACGGTTTCCCTCCAGACCACACCACCAACTTCCCCTTGGTTTGCATATTGTAGTTTCTATTTTTTCCAGAAACAGGAAAACTTATGAGTGTGTTTTAGTCTTAATACATTGTCTACAGTGTAGCCAACTAGTTAGTATTTTTGCTTCTTTTTGAGTCTACTTTTGTTTATCCAGCTATAAAACATTAAATGGCTACGCATGCTCACATCTTCTAACAAACCTGTTGCTTCCCTTTTATCCCCAGACAAACTCCAGGGTTGTAACAAGTTCTCACTCACCCAAAAGGCAACAAAAAATGCCCAAAAACATGTTAAGCAACTGCAGCAAAGCCATCAATGACACACTATAACTGCTATAAATCCAGGTTATCTGACAAAATCTGTAGTCTTACACGGAGAAACAATGCCTCATGAAGCTCAACCTTTTAATCTCGCTGAAATGACTGTTTAAGTGTCCCTCATCTTGAGTGAGCTGTGCTGCCTCTGATTCACGGATGGAGACTTCAAAATGAAGCAAAAAGAGAAGAAAAGTGAGTTTAATGACCACAACGAAGCTCATGGATGATGCAAAGCCACATCACGTCTATCCTGTTGGTCAGCCATTAGCAAGTGTCACTGCTGGAATGAAGGCATGAGGGTTCTTTCACGGGACAGAAATGATCCAGCCGACACCCATGAAAGACAATATCTGAGGTTGCAGATGTGATGACAAAGCAAAGTCATACACTGTCACAAAATCTAATGGAGGACGGATAACACTCCTCGCATTGTGTTTATCATCATCCATCATTAGGACCAAGACTCTGCAACATTTCACTACACAGTCGCATAACTTAGACGTGTCTACACACAAAGCAGAGGAAATTCTAATTGGGCAGCTTTATTAATGCTTTCCAACCACTCGCCTGTGTGATGGCATTGTGTTATTTCAGAAATCAGGGCATTGTGATCTGCTTCCCGGGAGTGCAGTTGTTTTTTTTAAAGTAATTAAATTTCTTTCTGCAAGCCCTTTATCAGCAGCTCTTACTGTTTTTTTCGTCCCTTCCTTTTGGGTGTATGAAATAATTTAAATCTATGAAATTATGCAATCCGATAGCGCATGGAAAACTAATGGAAACAAGGCAGTAGGAAATTAATTTTAAATGAAACAGGAAACTGAGATGCAAAGAAACAGCAGGGAAGAAACAGAACTGATTCCTTAAAAAATCCTTTAAACAAAGATGTCTGACAGTGCAAGCTATAAGTTTGCCCCCATCCCTGCCATAAAAGGTTCAATTTAAATACTAACATCACGTGTGGTACAGCGCATCATGCTCATGTGAAGGCTGTGGCAATGCACTTGGATTTTAGAGCTCATCGTTCCCCCTTTTATACTCCCCTTAAGAAATGTGCAAAGAGGCATTGGAAGCCCTCTCCAGTAATGGCTGTGAGATGAGACATGTATCAGAGGTGTCTTTCTCAGGGAGTCTCTCTGATCTTCTCAAGCACTGGCACTTGGAGAGGCACTGAAAAGAATATGTTATATATGTTCAGTAAAGATAAAATACATCACAGCTCTCTTTAAGATGTTTTAGACACCTAGTGCATCAGTCAAAAGGTCAGATATCCGAATTGATCACATCATCATTTCCATTCCCACCAGTGCTGTCCACCATTTATGCAGGTCCATACACATCCATTATTTTTTCCCTCTGAGTGGCCATTTTGAACAAGTGTTCATTACATCATCTTAAGCTTTATTAGACCACAAAGCATCACTTGCAGTCTAATGAAAAATGGAAAGCTTAAAGACCTTTTTTTAAACTTTCCACGCAAAATATTATGTGTCATCCACCTCCATAGTGTAGTAAAAATGGCAAATGATTGCATATTAAGTGTTTCACTACAGCTTGGGTGACTAATTTCAAAGTCCTCCGTCTCCATGAAAAATTCTATGTTTTTAATTACTGGTTCAGGGAATACTTCTTTGATAAATTGTTTTGACTCTAGTGTCTGCATTTACTAAATTCAGTGGGGAAACAAATAACGACTGTATCCTCTTCACTCATAAATTTCCCAAACACATTCAATAGCACTCTAAGGTGTTCTTGCAATTACTTTTTGGGAGTCTGTTACTGTTAAGAGAAGAGATAAATCAGCATAAATTTGTTGCTTTGCTCAGGGGTTTCAAAAAAAAAAAAACATTATAAAAAACATTTTTCTTGGTTTAAAAAAACAAAAACAAACTTTAGTGTCTCCACATGATATCATTGTTGCTGCAAAGCTTGCAATGACTACAAACTGTATCAGGTACAGGGTCTGGAGGACAGACTCGAAAAGACTCGATTGTAGCATTACTTTAGTGAGAAGTCTCTTATACCTGCCAGGTAGTTTGGTTTGACTCACCAAAGATGACAAGGCAGCATTAGGTGTTGGAGACCTAACCGGGCAGGAGGCGATGAAGTGTCCCAAATGTGCGCAGTAAATGCACCTGGTTTCAGCCCCATGATAAATTCAGGGTAAATATCTCGTTTCGTTTCATTTCGTTTTCTGACGCTTATCCGGGTCCGGGTCGCGGGAGCAACAGCCTGAGCAGGGAGATCCAGACGCTCCTCTCCCCGGCCACTTCCACCAACTCCTCCGGGGGGACACCAAGACGTTCCCAAGCCACATCATTTCCATTCCCACCAGTGCTGTCCACCATTTATGCAGGTCCATACACATCCATTATTTTTTCCCTCTGAGTGGCCATTTTGAACAAGTGTTCATTACATCATCTTAAGCTTTATTAGACCACAAAGCATCACTTGCAGTCTAATGAAAAATGGAAAGCTTAAAGACCTTTTTTTAAACTTTCCACGCAAAATATTATGTGTCATCCACCTCCATAGTGTAGTAAAAATGGCAAATGATTGCATATTAAGTGTTTCACTACAGCTTGGGTGACTAATTTCAAAGTCCTCCGTCTCCATGAAAAATTCTATGTTTTTAATTACTGGTTCAGGGAATACTTCTTTGATAAATTGTTTTGACTCTAGTGTCTGCATTTACTAAATTCAGTGGGGAAACAAATAACGACTGTATCCTCTTCACTCATAAATTTCCCAAACACATTCAATAGCACTCTAAGGTGTTCTTGCAATTACTTTTTGGGAGTCTGTTACTGTTAAGAGAAGAGATAAATCAGCATAAATTTGTTGCTTTGCTCAGGGGTTTCAAAAAAAAAAAACATTATAAAAAACATTTTTCTTGGTTTAAAAAAACAAAAACAAACTTTAGTGTCTCCACATGATATCATTGTTGCTGCAAAGCTTGCAATGACTACAAACTGTATCAGGTACAGGGTCTGGAGGACAGACTCGAAAAGACTCGATTGTAGCATTACTTTAGTGAGAAGTCTCTTATACCTGCCAGGTAGTTTGGTTTGACTCACCAAAGATGACAAGGCAGCATTAGGTGTTGGAGACCTAACCGGGCAGGAGGCGATGAAGTGTCCCAAATGTGCGCAGTAAATGCACCTGGTTTCAGCCCCATGATAAATTCAGGGTAAATATCTCGTTTCGTTTCATTTCGTTTTCTGACGCTTATCCGGGTCCGGGTCGCGGGAGCAACAGCCTGAGCAGGGAGATCCAGACGCTCCTCTCCCCGGCCACTTCCACCAACTCCTCCGGGGGGACACCAAGACGTTCCCAAGCCAGCCGAGAGACATAATCTCTCCAGCGTGTCCTTGTGTCTGCCCCTAGGGTCTCCTCCTGGATGGGCATGTCCGAAACACCTCCCCAGGGAGATGTCCAGGAGGTATCCTGACCAGATGCCCGAACCACCTCAACAGGCTTCTCTCAACGCGGAGGAGCAGCGGCTCTACTGTGAGCCCCTCCCGGATGTCCGAGCTCCTCACCCTATCTCTAAGGCTGAGCCCAGCCACCCTGCGAAGGAAGCTCATTTCGGCCGCTTGTATTCGCGATCTCATTCTTTCGGGCACTACCCAGAGCTCATGACCATAGGTGAGAGTTGGGACGTAGATTGACCTGTAAATTGAAAGCTTTGCCTTCTGGCGCAGCTCTCTCTTCACCACAACGGACCGCTTCAGCGTCCGCATCACTGCCGACGCTGCTCCAATCCGTCTGTCAATCTCCCGCTCCATTTTCCCCTCACTCGTGAACAAGACCCCGAGATACTTGAACTCCTCCACTTGGGGAAGCGACTCTCCCCCAACCCAGAGTGGGCAATCCACCCTTTCCCGGCTAAGAACCATGGCCTCAGATTTAGAGGTCACTGTTCGATGAGGCCAACAGGACCACATCATATGCAAATAGCAGAGACGGAATCCGGAGGCCACCGAACCCGACTCCCTCCGCCGCTTGGCTGCGCCTAGAAATTCTGTCCATAAAAATTATGAACAGAACCGGTGACAAAGGACAGCCTTGGCGGAGACCAACCCTGACTGGGAACGGGTCTGACTTACTGCCGGCAATGCGAACCAAGCTCTGACTCCGACAATACAGAGATTGAATAGCCCGTAACAAAAGGCCATCTACCCCATACTCCCGGAGCACCCCCCACAGGATACCTTGGGGGACACGGTCATAAGCCTTCTCCAGATCCACAAAACACATGTGGACTGGTTGGGCAAACTCCCATGCCCCCTCCAGTACCCTCGTGAGGGTATAGAGCTGGTCCAGTGTTCCACGGCCAGGACGAAAACCACATTGCTCCTCTTGAATCCGAGGTTCAACTAGCAGCCGCACTCTCCTCTCCAGCACCCTGGAGTAGACCTTCCCAGGGAGGCTGAGGAGTGTGATTCCCCGGTAGTTGGAACACACCCTCTGGTCCCCCTTCTTGAAAAGGGGGACAACCACACCTGTCTGCCACTCCAAAGGCACAGTCCCCGATGTCCACGCAATGTTGCAGAGGCGTGTCAACCATGACAGCCCTACAACATCCAGAGCCTTCAGGAGCTCGGGACGGATCTCATCAACCCCCGGGGCGCTGCCGCTGCGGAGTTGTTTGACAGCCTCGCGAGGGTATAGTGCTGGTCCAGTGTTCCACGACCAGGACGAAAACCACATTGCTCCTCTTGAATCCGAGGTTCAACTAGCAGCCGGACTCTCCTGTCCAACACCCTGTAGTAGACCTTCCCAGGGAAGCTGAGGAGTGTGATCCCCAGGTAGTTGGACCACACCCTCTGGTCCCCCTTCTTGAAAAGGGGAACCCCCACATCTGTCTGCCACTCCAAAGGCACAGCCCTGATGTCCACGTAAGGTTGCAGAGGCGTGTCAACCATGAGAGCCCTACAACATTCAGAGCCTTGAGGAGATCGGGACAAATTTCATCCACCTCCGGGGCACTGCCGCTGCGGAGTTGTTTGACAGCCCCAGCAACCTCGACCCCATCGATGAGAAAGCTCCGGCTCTGCCTCCTCCTCGGAATGCGTGTTGGTGGGATTGAGGAGATCTTCGAAGTGTTCCTTCCACCGCCAAACTATAGACTCAGTTGAGGTCAGCAACTCCCCTCCCACACTGAAGACCATGTGGACGAGCTACCGCTTTTCCTTCCTGAGCCGCCGGACAGTTTGCCAGAATTTCTTCGGCGCCGACTGGAAGTCTTGTTCCATGGCCTCACCAAACTCCTCCCACACCCGGGTTTTTGTCTCAGTGACCACCCGAGCCGCAAATCGCTTGGCCTGCCAGTAGCTGTCTGCTGCCTCAGGAATCCCATAAGCCAGCCATGCCTTTTAAGTCTCCTTCTTCAGCTTGACGGCCCCTTTCACCTCTGGTGTCCACCAGCTGGTCCCGGGGTTACCACCACGACTAGCACCAGTGACCTTGCTACCACAGCTTCGAGCATCCGCCTCGACAATGGCAGCGTGGAACATGGCCCACTCAGATTCCATGCTCCCCACTACCTCCGGGATGTGGTTGAAGCTTCTCCGGAGGTGGGATTTGAGGACCATTTTCACAGGGTCCTCAGCCAGACGTTCCCAGCAGACCTTCACTATTCGCTTGGGCCTGCCTGGTCTGTCCGGCTTCCTCCACCACCACCTGATCCAACGCACCATCAGGTGGTGATCAGTTGACTGCTCTGCTCCTCTCCTCCTCTCCTCCCCAGTAGGGGCACTCTCCAGCACATTTTCCAAGGACTTCAAAAAGGGCGGGTACTCTGAACTGCTATTTGGCACATAGGTGCAAACCACAGTCAGGACACGTTCCCCAACCCGAAGGCGCAGGGAAGCAACCCTTTCGTCCACCGGGGTAAACTCCAACACACTGGCTGAGAACCGGGGAGTTATTAATAAGCCCACACCTGCTCTCCGCCTCTCACCTGGGACAACTCCAGAAAAAAAGAAAAAAATTCCAACCCCTCTCAAGAAGACTGGTTCCAGAACCTGAACTGTGCGTTCAAGTTAGGCCGACTATATCTAGCCGGTATCTCTCAACCTCTCGCACAAGCTCAGGTTCCTTCCCCATCAGCGAGGTAACATTCCATGTTCCAATAGCCAGCTTCAGCAACCGGGGATTGGACAGCCAAGGCCACTGCCTTTGACTGTCACCCGATCCACATAGCACCGGACCTCTATGGCTCCTCCAGTGGGTGGTGGGCCCGTGTGAGGACAGACCTATGTCTCGTTTTCGGGCTGAGCCCGATCGGACCCCATGGACAAAAGCCTGGCCACTAGGCGCTCGCCTACGGACCCCTTCCCCAGGCCTGGCTCCGGGGCGGAGTCCTGGTATCCCTCCGGGCAGGGTACACAAGTCCTTGTTTGTCACCATCATAGAAGTCTTTTGAACCACGCCTTGTCTGGCCCCTCACCTACGACCAATTTGCCTTTGGTGACCCAACCAGGGGCAAACAGCCCCCGACAACATGGCTCCTAGGATCATTAGGGCACCCAAACCCCTCCACCACGGTAACGTGGCAGTTCCTGGAGGGGTAACGCTTCCTGGAGTGGCAAGGTAAATATCTGCTTGTATTAAAGTCTTGTATTAAAGTCTTCCTCCACTGGGTGGCCCTAAAATATGTTGGATGTAATTCTAAACCATTATCTCGTCTAGGCAGTGAAAATCTATTAATTTGTCAATTTAACCCTGTCCTGCCTACACTCACGGCTCAGCCCCTCGCGTGTAGCTGGAGAGAGCTAGTCCATTCCTGATCTTGTTCTTACTTTTAAACAAGTCACTCCACAGTGGCAAGTTCTAACAGTGGAGTTATTTAGCCATACATGTGTGAACCAGACACGGATTCTCAGAAAGAAGAAAAGGAAGCTTCTTCCTCAAGATCGCCTACAAGTTGTTGAATTACAATGGTAAATTTAATTTCTATAACATTAAGCCCCACCCCTGCAAGTTGTCAGGATTGGTTCCTCTATGGATGAGACTATAAAGCTGTCAAATCAAATTCCAAATCATGAATCGATGAAAATTGTTTAATTGTCCTTGGTGGTTTGCAAAACGAAAGGAAGAAGGTACAGAGAAACACATCGTGGCTGGGGGGACAGATTTAATCAAAACACAGCTGCAGTGGCAAAAATATATGATTATGAAATAAAAGGTCATTCTATTCAGGCTATTTGGAACAAATTAGTATCTGTTTTTATTCAAAATTATCTGGTTTCTTTTTGTGGTGTCCCTGCTTTTTGGCCCCACTGTTGACCACAATATTGATTGACCCTGAAAGTGCATCAGCTCACTGGGAAATTGTTTGATAAAACTCTTCTCCTTGGCTCATTCCTTTTATCTTGATTTGCATCTTCTCAATGTCTACTTGCATGGGATATAGCTGATATTAGTTACAAATTCAAAGCTCTTAGCCATCTTTCTCTTTATATATAAGTTTGACTGGTAACTCTCATATGATTGAGTCAATGGCACTACATTAATGTAATGTCATTCTTGAGTTATACATCTATTAACATGAAAATTGTGGTTTTCTATGCAAATACATTTAAAAAAAATAGTGTGAGAATATATGTGCTTCTAGCCAGGGCCTTGCTAACACTCCCTAGGGCTGCCATTGAATGACTAAAAGTGGCCACCATTGTATCAGCCTTTCAACATCTGCAGGGACATTCACAAGCATAAACCTATAGAACAGCCAACCGAGACACCCTCTCTCTGAAATGACTCTTTATTGGCCAAAAGTACCTCTAAGGGGTACATTTTAGTAAAGCCTGAAGACAAATCCTATAAGAGGTGCAAAAGTGTGGTATTTGTTCAGACCACTTGAATTATAAAATTCTCAAATATTATTATGGAATTTTGCCAAATGACATGAAAAGTAAACTACATACTCCATCTTAAAGAGAGATAACTGAAGCTATCTTGCTAACCACGGAGGCCCATCCTGTCTTGTAGTCCAGTACTAGAAATGGCAGACCAATAAACTCATATAGTAGCTAGGGGATACAAGTAGTGAGTTCAATAAGTTTCAGAAGTTCTCATAAACAGAATAAAACCCACCAAAACCATCTTGCTTTCCATTTGCGCAATCACCTCTTGTGTACTCTGAATAAATCATCTATAAAGCAATCATTATTATCTGCTGCTTGAACCTGATGCTCTTCTCCACCTCTTCATCTCTCGCATGTCACTGTCCATCACGTCCTCTCATCACGTCATTGTGTCGTTCTGTATGCCATGTTGTCAAACTGCCTCCAGCAGTCTCGCACACTGTGTCTAATCCCACTCTAGTTTTCAACAGTGTTTACTATGATGAAGCTGGTCCACAAAAAGATATACTGCCTCCGATACTGTAGAAACTGCCTTTGAATCCTGGCTATATTTTACAAGTTTAATTCAGTCCTGTGATATTCTAGTTCATACACTGTCAGAATAAATATCACTGGTAAGACTAAAACATTATAAACTTGCTGATAAACCTTTCAGGATTCACATTATACTTTAAACCACTATAACAATTTAATCACAATTAAGTGCATTGGCCTGAACAGAGCGGCATGCACCCTTGTTTCAGCTTATTCTTGTTAGAAATCATTTTTAGTTTGAAATATAGTTTTAATAAATTATTCTTTTTCGATACAGCAGCGTAGAGCAAGGGCACCAAGCAGTTATTTTAAAATCCCGTCCTAGCGTAGAAATCTGGCGCTCATATGCCCTACATTAACTTTATCTTAATTAAATCAATAACATTACATTCATTATGTCTGGTTCGAGTGAATGCTAATATATCCACTGGGATTTTTATTATTTTTTGTTCTGTTTATGTTTCTTTCTCTAACTTTGTCGACCTTGAGTCTGAAATCACTCTGTCCTTCAGCCCCCCATTACTAATTAACAGCTGTGTGCTCTTCTCAAGAGATAAATAGATGTCTGTTGCCTTTGCAGACACCCATGCGCTCTCTACTGCCGTGCTCTACAATTCACAGCAAAGCAGGTGGAAATAATCAGGACCTCTTGAACTCCCCAGTATGTGACACAGGTGCTGAATTAATTTCCTGGAATCACCCCATCTAGAAAATGGTTGAGATCTCCCTGGAATTCTAGTAGATGCCGCTCAAAGTGGGGGTCTACCTGACAGTCTCCCAGCCTTTCACTCCTCTGGGGTTTGCTGTGAAATATTCATAACTTTCCCATTATAGTAGAAGACTATTTTAAACACCGCTTGCATCGTCAGGTACATAAGTGTTTATCTCAGGATTGTGTTGTTAAAGTTATTGAATTGAATTATAATTTGTTATTTGATTAATTAAAATTGTGCTGCGTGATCTTTTACTCAGGTGATACAGGCAGGGAGTGCTTGTATCATTTATGTTATGTATAAAATTATGAAGGTTAAATGTCTGCACTAATCAAGAGATATTACCTTATCAATCGCACTTGATTACTTAGGAATTTTAACCAGTGACATTTCAGGATTAGTTCATCCTTTTTTTTTCTCTTCAAATGAAATAATGCGAGTGGGAGTGTCTAAAGAAATGGGAACAAAAATATGGTATAGCATTGAAGACCATTTTAATGATTTGTGCCACATTAAAGGAATCTATAATCTCTTGAATTCATTTTATTGACTGATGATATAGCTTTAAATATTCTGCATTTCTTTGATTGTAAAGATTCACAAGAAATAACAGAAAAAGAAAAAATCCACAACCGACTGACTGTGATCCTGTAAAGACTGCAGAGTAAAACACACTTTCAATAAAGGCTGACATTTTTCCTAGAAACAATGGTAATCACAAATCAGATGGAGAGACACCATAAGCGAAAAATGAAGCCAAAGTACTGTAAAAGTGAATCAAAAGCGTATCAAACAAACTGGACTCATAACTATAGATTTAAGAACCATTCAGACGGGATTATCATTGCAGGGGGATTTGGGGAATGAATTTTCTTTGTGTTCGTCTGTGATTTAACTCACTCTTCCAGAAGGTATTAAAACTATCTCTAAATTACAGGATGTTGTCTTTAGTAGACAAGAACATTCTGCATGATGAGCAAAGGTAACACCAAATACATATCTGTAATTGGTGAGGCCTTGCTTATATTTTTTTCTTTTTTTTGTTTTGGTTCATTTTTGTGTTGGTATCATGTCAAATTAGCTAAAACTTTCCTTCATGTTTTTTTTAAAAAAAAGTCAAACAGCACACTGAGCTTACACAGCTCCTCCAAAGAAAAAAGCATGAAGGGATCCAATTTAAAATACTAAGAAGTCATCACAGACAGGAAAACCTGCACGTTCAGAGATAGACAGGCAGATGTAGGGTTTGGCAATAAAATCACAGAAGAATGGAGGTAAGCTTACAGTAATATGGCAGTTGCACAAGCAGCAACAAAATTTAATCACTCACCTTAGTGTGCTAGGGCAGAAAAATTATTTACATTTGTGAGCACAGTTAATGTGCAAAATATGAGTCCATGTGCACAAATGAAACGGGATAGCAGAATAACACATTGTGTAATATGGTGTAACTAGTGTAATATAAGCCACGGCACAACACAGTAATTAATGTAGGCTAATACATTCATTTATATATATAAGGTATAAGGTCAGGTCTGTGATAAAAGCCCAGTCAATTCTGACCAATCCCAGTTACTTCGACTATGGTCATGGGGCTTCTGCCAGGCCGCAGATATATTTTACCAAGATGCAGGACAAACACACTGGAGAACTCATTCATACCTGCTGGCCTTTAAAATGCCTAGACATGAGACTATGTAGGTTTTATCCATCCATTTTCTACCACTTATCCTGTCGCGGGGTGGGGGGGGGCTGGAGCCTATCTCAGCATCTTCAGGCAAAGGCGGAGTCACCCTGGACAAGTCGTCAGTTCATCGCAGGGCTGACATATAGAGACAAACAACTATCCACACTCACATTCACACCTACGGGCAATTTTTAGAGTGACCAATTAACCTACCCCCAGGTTTGTATATTTTTGGACTGTGGGAGGAAGCCACGCAGACACAGGGAGAAAATGCAAACTCTACACAGAAAGGGCCTGACCCGGAATTGAACCCAGGACCTTCTAGCTGTGAGGCGACAGTGCTAACCGCTGTGCCGCCCACTGCACCACCGTGCCGGCCTTATCGTTTATGTTATTTATATTGTTTATATTGCATGTATTTTCCACTCATTGTTGTGATTGTTCTGCTAGCTGTGCAGTAAATTGCCTCTTGGGGACAATAAAGATACTGCTGTTATGCTGTAAAAACATTAAAGCAACACAGTCTCAAACACTCTACATGTTCCTTTTGCCTGGAATCAGCTATAAAATCACTATTATCTGAGGCAATTCTAAATGAATTTAACGGAATTTGATATAATTTGGAGATTAACACATCTGTCTGTAGATATGATGTATATTGATTATTATTGTCTGATGATTATTAATATTTTCATTTGAGTGCAACGGCCTCTAAGGCTAAACCTTATGAGGTTTTATGTGTTTCGTGTTTATGTTCATTATTCTGGTTGTTTATCCTTTTCTTGACCAGGACACTGTTGAGAAGTACCTCTCCTGGTTAAATAAAGATTCAAATAAAATAAAACATTGCTTGTTGTGCTCATGTAATCAACCCACTGTTAGGAAAGCATTAAATTATCTCCTGAGCAAAAGTCAATCAAAATGGCATATTTACTCACCGAACAAGTGCTTCATGCAAGTGCTCTAGTCTCCAGCACCCTACCAGCACTCACCTCCCAACAACATGGCCTCTTGAAAGCACATCAATGAGCTAAAATGCAGAATTGGCTGGCATGCTGCTTCATTACTATGAGACTATCAGGATACACAAACTACGGTTGCAGTACGGTTCTCACTAGAGACCCAAGTCAGTATTCACATTTGCACTACTATTCCTTACAATAATGTTTTCTAATAGTCAGCAGTTTCTAGATGAACAATAAACTAATAGTGTCAACTTTCAGGAGATGCATTTTATGAATTGGTGCTATATAGAATTGGCTTGACTATATGTTATACACTATACATTATGTGTGTAATGTATATATTTAAACATTACATCGTTTTCAACCATGTAGGAATTAATGGGCTCCAAGTGATCCACTATAGATAAGATTAGGTAAGGATATGAGAGACAGAAAAACACATTGTTACTGGTTAATTTGATGTGTTACTGCCCAACACTCTAATGCCAAGCTATTCTATCTATCTAAAAGTTATTCTATTTAATCAATGGCTTAATCTCATTGCAGAAAGACTGTATCATGCAGAATTTTCATAGAATTCAACGACTTCTTAAAAAATTACATTAAATATACACAATAAATTTTATTAGAAATAATGACAAACAAGCCAAATACAAAACAGCATAACACCTAAGGACCCTGATGTGAAATTGTGGCACTAAGTGAAACTGAGGACAAATCTGCTTACCATCAGGATACAGGAGCCATAGTGCAATGTGTACCAGTGTAGGTTCCCCACCTTGAACAGCAACCGCCAGGCATGGCTTCCAAGGAGGACACGACAG
>KV751402.1:1103268-1115161 GCA_001698575.1 Mola mola
AAGTTGAGACGCTGCACAGCCTACATGAATCCTCAGCTCACACTCAGACCTTGACAGTGTCCAGGACTCTGAGGGGGACCTGCGCTGCCTGTCCTTTATACACAGAACTCCTGGCCTTCTTTACATTAGATGCCAAAATACCTCTTTTTAAAGTGTTTCACAAGTTCTCTTTGTTGTACATATACTATTCTACTTAAAGCTTCATGGGCTGTATAGTGACTCTTTCTCCTTATATAGAGTCAATACATTTCCAAAAAGAACATTACGACAATGAATTAGCATTTCTTCATCTTTCAAACAGCTGTTTGCTTTTGTAGACTTGAATATCTGACACATTTCCCCAAATTAATACTTTCTAAGATGCTTACAAGTCACTATTTACTTGATGATGATGAATAATCAAACTTGAATAAAAGACTTTTTCATGTCTTTTGACAACACAAAAAAATATCAAAAAGAAAAAGAGTCAACTTTTAGGATAAACAAGACCTTAAAGAGCATGCTGTCTTAAGCTGATTGATCACATGTATGCTGAGAGCCAAAACAGTCAACATAGGACTAGAATTAACCTTTATATCAATCTTCACATTTTACCTACTAGTACAATACTCTGCAAAGCACACGATATTATTTATTTATTTTAAGGGTGCATTTTTATTTGTAAAAATAGTATGAGATCAAAATAGATAAGAACGGAAAATAAGATGCATGGAAATCGTTTGCAAAGGAAAGCAATGGTAGCGTCTTGTAGTTTGCACCACTGATAAGTGCAAAACCGAAACAAAAGGTGGTAGAAAATACTAAGAAAATACTTTCAAACATTCACATTAAAACAAATAGGATTAATCTGCATTGATATAGCTTTAGAGATATGTCTTCTGAAGTGTGTGCTATTCTATTAGAGATTAAATCTACCCTTAAGCAACTTCTCTGTAGATCTTTTAAATTTGAGAGCATTTGTAGATGAGAAATATGAAGAATAGCATTTGTATCTATCTGCTAATCACTGATGTTGAATACGGTGAGCACTTAAGAAACTTATCTGGTGCTGAACCCTCAGCCCATACATTATGCTACAATCATCTTCGTGCCAACACCCAACTGGTCCATCCTCTTTTCTGTAGATAAATTATTCCTTGGATCGTCAGCTGTCTGGTCCCTCCCTGCCCTTCCTCTTCTTCCATACATTCAACTCAGTCTTACAAAAGAAAATAAGGCCCTTTCAAACATGATAACTCTTGCTGAAGTCCAATACTCCTTTATAGTGAGGACTTTGTATGACCTGACCCATGCAGGCACATTTGTCGTGTGAAATCAGATGAAAAAAGTGTGTGTGTGTGTGTGTGTGTGTGTGTATGTGTGTTGTGGTGCCAAATTGGAGGATATAATGTCTTCCTTGCACTCTCTTCATCTACTTCAAAATGTGCAACATTGGGAATATGTTCAAATCCACCTGTGTCCAGATGGTTTTGCTGAATGTTTAGTGGAAGCAACCGTCCATCAAACCAAACCAATGAAAACCTGCTCTGGGCTCATAGTAGCTTTTTCACATGAAGTTTAAATTTGTACCAACAATACAGATTTTTTGGGGGGCCATTTGGTGGAAGGGAAACAAGCTATAAACACAATATTATCAGATTTTAGGATCACTTGTTAAATGTTCTGTTTGGACTCTCCTTTAACTCTTCTTTGGAAATATCGGACTCTTTATTTAAAATTGTCCCCTGCAAGCTGGTTATCTGTTTGTTGTTTGGTGAAGTGAATGGGGTGAACAGCGGGTGAGTTGATGACAAAACACAGGCTGAACTAAAGCAGTAAAGTTAATAAAGCTGATGAGGTGAGCTGAAAGAGGCTAAAATATTTTGTCAAACTTTAGAGTTGGGTTATTATTCTCAGCAACACTGTTCACTTTACACAAATTAGCCATATCATTAAAACCATTTGCTTTTTATTATATAGGTGTTTTTCATGCCTCTGGAACAGCTGTGACCTGTCAGGACATGGACAGGGGTGCCTGGTGCTTGGACATTGGCAGTGGATCTTTTGGGTCTCATGGGTTGGAAGGGGGGCTCCTGTCACGTCCATGGTGTTTTGTCATCACCTGAATATGGGTAGTGGCACTACCATGTATAGGGGTGTAGTTGGTTAGACTTTGTCTGCAATTATATTTAGGCGGGTGATATATGCTAAAGTTACATTAACCTGCAAGGAACCAATGTTGTCCAGCAGCTCATTTCATTCAAATAAAATTGTCATATTTACTTCAGCAGTATTAATTTGCTTCAGTGATTTATTTTTATTTTTATTTTTTCAGGTGACATTTGTTGTGTCACATGAATGGAAGTAAATGTAAATGCCGGTGCGTCCGTGTCAAATAGTTTGCTTCAACAGTCTTGCCATTTCACCATTAGCATTACGTTGATGTGTTTGTATATAAGTGATCAGATCCTTTTATGTAATTGTTCATGTAGTATTAGAAATAAGTTGATTGTTTAAAAATATATTCTATGGGTAACTGGTTAGGTTTAAAAAAGTTAGATAATTTTAGTGACTAAGAGAAGGTTAAAAACACGTTTCATAAGAAAACTAGTCATATGATAATTTAGATAAAATGGCATTAGGAGTAATTTAGAAAATTATAAAAGGGATTTATTTGTAAGGATATCTGTAGTCCTGATATTGAGTATGTTGAATGTGTTTGTGTTTATTCGTATATCAATTCATTACAGATGAGTGAGCACAAAAGCTACGTTGTGTGGTCTCTCCTCATTCTCTCACCAATATTCCCCACTTTTAAGGGCACAATACAAACATGCAACAAGAACCATACACACCGCAAAAGGCAACAGTGATGGATGATCACCAGTTAATGCTGCACATTGTGCAGAGAAGTAAAGAAAAGAGAGAAATAGAGGCTAAAAAATGAGTCAAAAAGAAAAGCCAGGTGAATCCAACACTGCCACAAGAATTGTCCTCAAGACAAATTTTGTTCAGATTTTCAAATGTGCTAATAGCAATTTAACAGTGTTTTGGCAAACATGAAAAGGAGCATCAGTTGAGACAGAACAACCCATTTCATCCCACATTGGAAGTAGCATCTTGATGTGCAATGTACCTAATGGCACTGCTGGCCAATGCATTAAGCCTCCTACAATGCAAAATGGGCTTTTTGGAATCTGCGGCTGACACACTAAGCCTTCCCTTTAGCTTCTCTGACCTCAATGCAAACTCTTGCAACACACATCTTGTCCTGATGCGAAAGGTCTCATTAATTTGGTAAAAATGTGGCACAGAACACTGGTGATATGATGATGAGTAGACACAAAAACCCCATGGGTAGGGTTTAGGAAATGACTGATGATGAAAGGGATTTGGGAAACAAACTCCAGTCTCAGTAGGGGTCGTGTATGAGACCCTCCCCACTATCCTACTTCATTTTTAAGATGCTTAACCAACATGGTGCACTAGATGGCATCAATTCCATTCATAAATTTGCTAACAAGGCTAAAGGGTTCAATTAATTGTAATCGATGAAGCGCAGTGTGTCTCAATGAAACACAGCATGAAGCCACAAGTACAGACGCACAAGGTAACTGTGAGAAGGTTTAGTCAAAAAATCCACAGGTCGTCAAAAAAAAAAAAATATATATGTTATACTTGTAAAACTGAAAGTGTGTGCTTTGATCACATTTTTATTGTTTTATTACAAATCCATTGTGGTGACTTAAAAAGGCAAAATGATATGCTACACACAGGAAGGAAGATGATGACTAAAAATATCTTTGAGATGAAGCTAGTTAAACCGCAGCACATTACCATGTAATTACACAGGTGGGACATTAGACAGGACATGAGGAATGACAGACATTACATATAACACGACATAACACAAACACAAAACATAATCCAGGCGGCTTGACAGGATCTGACACAGTGTCTCAGATATTACAGCGAGGGTGCATTTTGCAAAGCATTCAGGTTCACATCATTAACATCAATTCAATCAAACATGGCAAATCTGGTGGGGGGGTGAAAATCCTGAGCCGACCACATTGCTTAATAAAACTGCCTTTTCATATTTGATGATGTAATATACCAAAGGCAGCCTCTCTCCCCGCTCTTATGTTTAGGGAATCAAAACCCTGGTTCTTTAATGTACATCAAAAGGACTCTTGTTGACAGAGTTGTGGTAACATTAAAAATAGATGTCCTTTACCTTTAATGAACAAGTACAAGCCTCAGGATATTCCGTTAAAAGTCTAACTTCAAAGTTTGCCGGCCCTGGTTTGAAAGCTTCTGCTGTCCTTCAGGACTTTTAATCACTTGATCACTCATGCCAAAGTGAAATACATCAAAAGGGAATTAGCTTATGGTGCCCTGCTTCTGCTTGTTAATGAGCTACCACTTTGTGAGAAAACCAACCAGAAGGTTTATTTGTGGTTGACTCCTGACAATCCCGAGGGCCAATTAAGCAGCTTTAGAATGCTAGTGATTGATAGCGTGATGATTTTGACCAAAGATTAGGAAAACAAACAGAAGATTTTTAGTTCCCCGTATAAGCCAACAAAGCATGTTCTACTCTTGCAAACCCAATAAATCTGGTGCCCCATCACATCCCTATTTCAAAGTTCAGACAGAGCACAAGCAGCAGGTTTCAGTATGTTATTGACAATTACTGTATATTGCACAATTTCAAATAGACATTTTTTTTAATTGAAATATTTTGATATTCCCTCTCTTTGCTGGGCACATTTTTTTTTATTCTAAGCTTTGACACATCCTGCACCAAGTTATCATGAGAGCTTTTGGAAATCCTCCTTGACTCAAGGTTCTACAGGACTAGAAAAATAAGCGATATGCTTAAAAGACAGGCACTTTTCTCTCTCTCTTTTTTTTTTTTTAACTCCTATTTAACTGTACTACAGCTTTTACGAATGACAAAAATAATACCTGTGAACACCCACACATTCAGCAAAATCCTATATTTAAAGCATAAAGCAAGCATAGCTCACTACAGTTTGGTTTTTGTGGTAAATGTGGGTTCTCTGCCAGTGAAAGAACTTGACCCTGTCCACTCTCTACTTTTTTTGTGCTATACAGTCGGAGGCTGCTGTATCCATGCCAGTGCTTTATCCTTTATACTGACTCCAGGGCTCTTTTTTTCTTATTGCAGCCCTCAGATGGAGCCCAAGCCTACTTGCTTCATCTGCTGTGAAAATAGCAGCAAAGGACACAGCCTTCTTTTTAAAATAACTGGACTCCTGATTACCTGAGATGACACCAGCTGATGATTTAGCCACCAGCTTGTCCTGGTGGCTGTTTGTTCAAATGCCTGAGTGCCTGTCAAAGGTGAGCACCTTAATAGCTGTTTAAGAAGCTAATATTCTTCAGATGGACTTACTGCAGTCACCATGCAAAGCATTGGTGCTTTTCAGTCAAATGTTCTCAGAATCTAAGTAGCACTATTCTGGAACTAAACAACTTCTTCCTCTTTTGGCTTTACCTAGCTTTTTGTAGGAATCGCAACAGCGAATCATCTTCCTCCATCTCTCCTTGTCCTCTGCATGTCCTCTCTCACCACATCCATGAATCTCCTCTTCGGTCTTCCTTTTTGCCTCGTGCCTGGTAGCTCCATTTTGAGCATCCATCTACCAATATATTCACTGTCCTTCTGATGTGCTCGTTCCTAATCCTGTGCATCCTCGTCACTCCCAAGGATGAATATATGAATATAATTCTAATATATATTTACATTATCATTATTATATAATATATTTGCTTGCCATCATTAACGGTGAAGTAATTAAATTACCAGTAACAGTCAAAATTGCAAAAGACGTTCACTGTTGGGATAAAAAAAAACCAAAAATAGATAAATCACCAAAGTTACCAATGATGCCATGGTGCCATGCTTTTTCTGCTTAGGAGATTTAACCTGGTCTTTTCTTCTTTTTTTGATCTCTTAGCATTCTTAGACTCAGCTTTCCCTATTTCAAGGCAATTCAGCAAAAAAGTAAAAGTAAAATTATGAAGAGCCTTCTGAGTGAAACCACGGACAGCAACACTTTGTGTAGCCGTGGCTGTGCCGCCCAGATCTAAAGCTGGCTCACCCCTAAAAGATTCACAAGAGCATTAATCGTTATATGCAAATTTTGAAATAATGGTACACAGTTAAAATTCAACTAAAACTGGAATAATATGGAGAGTAAGTAATTATGTTCAGGAAATGAAAAGATAAATAATCACTCTCCTGATAACAAGCTGCACAGTTGAGGGATTTTTTTCGACTGTAAACAGAATTAAAACGAACAAGAGGACAACTTAAATCCATGTATTATTTGTTTGTTTTGTTTTTTTTATATATTGAGAATCCAAAACATATATTATATATGTGTGTGTAAAAATTACTTTTAATGGGTGAATCTGATACCAAAAGACAAATAATTCTGTTTTGTACTACAAACTTTTGGAAATAGAGAATGCTGTTCTGTGTGTGATGGTCAGTCAGTCAGCTGCACAGTTGGGACGAGTCCAGATCCGCTTGAATCAGGAACATTCAAGACACACAATGGACGTGCTCCCTACTAAATCAGATCTGCACCAGAAAATATTAAACTACAAGTGGGCAAAGCTCCAGTAATATGCAAAAAACTCACATTTCAACCATAACCGAGGAACGTATCATTTTCTCGCTCTTCGTTAAAATAATTATTTTTAAATGCATTCACAGCAAAACAAGCAACTTTTTAAGAATAAACTAATTTTAACAAGGAGGCAGGATCTGATTCTAATTAAGCCTTATCATATACATATGCACTGATTTCTGAACAATTTATTTGAGACAATCAATTAAAAGATGCACACGGTGTGTCAGAGTGGAGACGGTGTTTAACTAGAGCTCACAAAGTGCACTAAACAGACTAGTGTGTGTCCATGAAGCCATAATAAATACATTTAGGATAACATTATTAGGAAAAATGAGACATCAAAATTATGCCATTGGAATGTTGTCATTTTCTTTATGCTGTGGTGTTAAAAAATGTAATGCTGCAGCTCACCTTCATCACCTCATTTATTAGAACTATCACAAGTTTCTGCAAGCAACGGTAAATACATGTATAAAACTGAAAAAGTTTTTAACAAGATCTCAAAATAAAGGTCTCTACAGATCACATTTGGCTTTGGCTCTGGCACACATTGTATTTGACAGGCACACTTAAATAAA
This sequence comes from Mola mola, assembly GCA_001698575.1. Classification (NCBI taxonomy): domain Eukaryota; kingdom Metazoa; phylum Chordata; class Actinopteri; order Tetraodontiformes; family Molidae; genus Mola; species Mola mola. The sequence continues at coordinate 1,110,494 of KV751402.1, forward strand.
TTTTTCTGGCTATGCTACTGCTTTGCAACCCACAATGCGGTGGAAGGTGGCATTACATCTGTCACGGAGGTGAGTCCAACAGGCACACGTCCAAAATGGGCACTGTAGTCCAACAAAATAAACCCATCCCAAATAAGGCACAGGGAAGCCAAATGTTAGCAGGGTTGGAAATGATACCTAAAACTCACATAGACGATCAGGCTAGGAGATTTGATTCCACGAAGCAGGCTGGACAATCTGCGAAGAGTGAGAGTCAGCTACAGCTTAAAACTCTTGATTACGAAGAGATTTAAGGTGTGTCAGCTAGAGCCAATGGAGAGCCACACCCCTGAACACAAACACACACACATACACACATACATACACACCTGACAAACAGGGAGGGGGAAAGACTGGGGAAAAGTAGTTAAGAAAACAAATGGGAGGATAGGAACAAAATTCCTAAAACTCCTGGCAGGAGCCATTACAACACCCTAAAAAATTTGCTTGAAGAAAAAAAAAAAACAAAATCAGATTATTTGGACAAATAAAAACAAGATGAACTTGGGGCAGAAAGATGGAAAGAGAGAAGTAAATAATAAATGACAATAAATGCTTCAGATAAATGTCATAATATTGATCCTGCACTGCAAACTCCCGTTTGGACCCAGGTACCAAATTTACATCCTGATTCCCCTGCTGGAAATGCAGGTAAAGACTTAAGAGTCCCAAAAGGTTTCAGGAGAGTTTTTGCAGCAAACTTTATGTGTCCTGTTGAGCGGCAAAAAATTTGCCTTTCTGGATGTCAGCAGAGGATCAGGCCTGATCAGGATTCATATCATACGCCTCAGGGATGCGTAATCATTCAGCTGTGGACCCAGCGGGTCAGGGTCTGACTCAAGGGTCCTTTCATGGTCACTAACCTCAGCAGAGACATTGCATTTCAGCAGAATGAGGATCAGTGGAAGACACACTACTGAGTTGGGCACAGCACTGGGCTGGCGATAATGATCTTTGACTGTTCTGCTTCAGCAGCCACTTGTGTGAAATTTATATCAATCAGAAGCACTGACTTTTTAGTGCTGAGCTTGGTGCACATTAGTATGTGTTTATCCCACTGCAGCAGAATGAATTTTGAATTAATCCCACAAATGCTGAAGTAATTATTTTCTGTCTGCTGCTTATGTTGTTATCACTTAACTGAAAACAGTATAAAGCTCTAAAATTCAGCCAACAAACAGGTCACTGTGCCACCAATGAAAACAAACAACAGATGAATATTTTCATTCCATTTGGCTTTGCCTAAATTTACAATCATCTTGGTCATGGGTTTATTCTGTTGTAGTCGTATGTGTATCTAATGTGGCTTACAAGAGAGCCCAGCTTCCACTTGTATTGTCAAATTGCTTATATTCAGATACAAAAATATAATTTAATACTCATTGCACATGTAGCATATGCATCTTATTGATTGAATCCAAAGTCTGAATGCATTAGTCAAGGTGTTTCCTTTGCAGCATGAAAATCAAATCCTCCATTTCAGTTTGTGTAGCATTTAAAGCTGTGTGATAACTGCCAAAACCAGCACAGGATGTTTAACATTGCACTTTACCGTTTTAGTTAAACTAACTAGATAACTTAACTAGATAATGGTTACCCGTAAAACATAGCAGCTTGTTTTTTTATTGTTGTTTTCCCCATTCCATTACGATCAGCCCTACTCTGCCTCTGGTCGGCTGCTCTTATTTGCGTTGGACTCAGCAGGATGCTGGTCTTTGGTGATTTTTTTTTATCTATTTATTTTTGAATAACTATTACTAAAACAGAATTTGCCTCAAGATTCAGTGTGGGTAATTTCTGATGCCAAAAAAAAAAGAAAAACCCATTACAAGCAACTACTGGCAAAAAACAAATGATACGTCCTGTCTCGTACTGTATGTGGGTGTGGCTGGTGCATATACTTGTGTAGGTGAAAATCAATTGTGCCGCCCCTCTATTTGCAGTGTACCATAACAGCAACAAACAAACACACACACACACACACACACACACACACACACATGCTAATATGTTCCACACAGAACTAGCGCCTTCAAAGTGTCAGCACTATTCACTATGTGTGCAGTATGGGGGAATTTATGGTTCCTAACACAAATCTTCTTCTTCTTTTGGCTTTACCTAGCTGTTTCTAGGAGTCATCACAACGAATCATCTTCCTCCATCTCACCCTTTCCATTTTCTTCTCTCACACCAACCAACTGCATGTCCTCTCTCACCACATCCATGAATCTCCATCTTTAACTCTGCCACTTCCAGCTCTGCCTCCTGTCTTTTGGTCAGTGCCAACGTCTCCAAACCAAACAAGAGTGCAAACAACAGTCTCCCTACACTCTTTTAAACCTTTTCTTTCACTTTTGCTACTACTCTTTCCTCACACAAATAACACAACTAAGAGGGCCTGCCCAGATTCTGGGCCGATTCTGGATGTCTCCCCCCAGTGTCAGCTGACAGTCTGACAGATTATTTGTGTATGGGCCAAAATCAGCCCTAATGTGGAAACATCATGTTAATAATCTGGTAGTTCAGGTATTACTGGGCCAAGGATGGCTACATGATTTATGGCCCAGACCTGTGCTGTTACTTCTGGCCCACAGTATAAACTGAATGTCATAATACATGGTTAGCATGTAGTTGCTGAGCCAGAACAGACATCCGACAAGTCACTCGGCATAACTTTTGTAAATTCCAAAGATCCTGGGAAGGTGACTGTTTATGTACACAGCCTATCCCATTTATACAAAGGTGGATCTACCATAACAAACAAAAACCAGAAAGTTAAAGTAAATCATCTCCGTAGTTTGTATTCCTGTGTTTTTTAAGTAGATCATCTTCTTCGTTTTGCTCGCTATTTTGTTTCGTCAATCCCAGCGTAAGTGAGAGTAAAGAATTTTACATTACCTCCATGGGAGGAAACACATACCATCTGTATGGGGCACGTCATTAGAAAACCTCAGCGCATCTCTCAACCTCCTCGTAAAGAACCACTGCAAGATATGAGGTTTTCACTAGCCACCAAAAATTAACTACTAACTAAAGCTATTAGGTAAATGTGGACTTTTAAAAAGCACATGGCGTAGCTAAGTGTAGCTCTTTGTTGTTGTTGTCTCTCTTTTAATTGTTTTAATTGTTGTCCCAGTACTGCATGGAATGATTGAGTGGATGGACCGTGTAGTTTTTTACTTCTGCCTCAATTATTGACCTCCTCAATGTTAGAGATATTGAGCTAAAAGCGGTGTTTTGGCTACAGGATCAGTTTTAAAATTCTGTTGCTGACTATTAAATGTATCAATGGATTGGCACTGCCTTACCTAGCTGAACTACTTCAGACCCACACCCCAGCTAGAGAGCTGAGGTCAGCCTGTCAGCTGCTCCTTGATGTGCCTAAAACCAAGCTCAAAGGTCAAGGTGATTGAGGTTTTGCTGCAACTTGTGAAACAGCCTACCCACTCCCCAGAACACAGTTAAAGACTCATTTCCTCTGTTTGGCCTTCCTTTTGAGTCGAGAATGTTATTTTCTTGACAGATTTTACTTCTGTTAGTATTAATGTGAATGTATTTATATTGTATGTGTCCTACTTTTACACCCTGTGAACACCCTGTCTTTTGCTCAACCTGTGCTATATAAATAAAGATGTTGTTGACTTGACTTTTTTCTTTTTTTTTTTTGTTTTGCTTTTATTTACTGATTTATGATTTACTAGATGTTTGAATTGACTGCGGCTGCGCCACTGCGGTAAGCGTATTGCGTCACTTCCTGTTGTTTGTGTCTGGTCGTCTTGCTGTACCTTGCTAACTATCTGGGAGGGTTTTTAACGACATTAATTGTTTAACTGCTCTCTACTAAAAGTGTAATCCCTTGTACTTAAGCACCCTTCAGCCCTCTCTCATTTTAGTGAATTGTATCAGTAATCTTACAACCGTTCTGTGTCCCGATAATCAACTCAGGTAGTGTACCTGGCGCAAAACGATGGCTTCTCCCTCTCGCTCTCCTCTTCTCTCTTGCTCAGTGTGTCACATGTTTAGTTATTCCTCTGTCTCCTTTAGCGATAATGGTACCTGTATTAAGTGTAGTTTATTTGCTGCGTTGGAGGCGAGGTTTAGTGATTTGGAGGCTACGATCCGCACCTTGCAAACCAAACCAGTAGCTTCGCTAGCTAGCCAGCCCCCATTTGCCAGTGCGGGTCAACTGAGAGCAGCTCCTTCCGAGCCCCCCAGCAGCCCCCGAGCAGCCGGGAAACCAGGGAAGGTGGGTGACTGTTCGAAGGAAGCATAGTCCTAAGCAGAAGCCCACAGTTCACCACCCACCCGTTCACTTTTCCAACAGATTTTCTCCACTAAGTGACGCACCCACTGAGAAACCAACTCTAGTAATTTGCAGCTCTATTTTGTGAAATTTTCCACACCAGCGGCCATAGTCAAATGTATTCCTGGCGCCAGAGCGGGCAACGTGGAATCCAATTTAAAGCTGCTGGCAAAAAGTAAACGTAAATACAGTAAGATTGTAATTCATGTTGGCGGTAATGAAATTCGGCTACGCCAGTCAGAAGTCACTAAAGTTAATGTTGAGTCGGTGTGCGCTTTTGCCAAAACACTGTCGGACTCCGTAGTTTTCTCTGGTCCCCTGCCTAA
>KV751402.1:1115983-1148194 GCA_001698575.1 Mola mola
ATTTAAGAGCCATTGCTAGTGAAATTATGCTGGGAAATGCACTGCACAGCCAGGAAATATGATCTTCTACACAACTTTCATGGTTTCAGGTGGGATTTCTAACGTTTGCATTAGACAACACTCATCTTCCTGTTGTTTGTGTCTGGTCGTCTTGCTCTACCTTGCTAATTATCTGAGAGGGTTTTAACGACATTAATTGTTTAACTGCTGTGTATTGAAAGTGTAAACCCTGTACTTAAGCACCCTTTAGCCCGCTCTCATTTTAGTGAATTTATCGCTACTCTTCCAACCGTTCTGTGTCGTGCTAACCAACTCAGGTATTGTACCTGGCGCACAGCAATGGCTTCTCCCTCTCGTTCTCTTCTCTCTTGCTCAGTGTGTCACATGTTTAGTTATTCCTCTGCCTCATTTAGTGATAATGGTACCTGTACTAAGTGTAGTTTATTTGCTGCGTTGGAGGCGAGGCTTAGTGATTTGGAGGCTACGATCCGCACCTTGCAAACCAAACCAGTAGCTTCGCTAGCTAGCCAGCCCCCATTAGCCGGTGCGGGTCGACTGAGAGCAGCTCCCGAGCAGTCGGGAAACCAGGGAAGTTGGGTGACTGTTCGAAGGAAGCATAGTCCTAAGCAGAAGCCCACGGTTCACCACCCACCCGTTCACGTTTCCAACAGATTTTCCCCACTCAGTGACGCACCCGCTGAGAAACCAACTCTAGTAATTGGCAGCTCTATTTTGCGAAACGTGACATTTTCCACACCAGCGGCCATAGTCAAATGTATTCCTGGGGCCAGAGCGGGCGACGTGGAATCAAATTTAAAGCTGCTGGCAAAAAGTAAACGTAAATACAGTAAGATTGTAATTCATGTCGGCGGTAATGACGTTCGGCTACGCCGGTCGGAAGTCACTAAAGTTAATGTTGAGTCGGTGTGTGCTTTTGCCAAAACACTGTCGGACTCCGTAGTTTTCTCTGGTCCCCTGCCTAACCTGACCAGTGACGATATGTTTAGCCGCATGTCGTCGTTCAACCGCTGGCTGTCGAGGTGGTGTCCAGCAAACGACGTGGGTTTCATTGATAATTGGCAAACTTTCTGGGGAAGACCTGGTCTAATGAGGAGAGACGGCATCCATCCTACTTGGGATGGAGCTGCTCTCATTTCTAGAAATATGGCCAGATTTATTAGTCAGCCAAATTGACAATTCAGAGTTGAGGCCAGGAAGCAGAGTTGCAGTCTTACACGCTTCTCTGCGCTTCCTTTAGAGTCATCCACCTACAACCCCATAGAGACTGTGTCTGTCCCCCGTCCACATAAATTCACTAAATTCACTAAATCAAATAAGAGTTCACATAGGAACTTAATAAAAATCAACACCACTAATGAGGCAGTTTACAAAGTAAAGAGACTTAAATGTGGACTCTTGAATATCAGATCCCTATCATCTAAAGGTGTATTAATAAATGAGCTTATATCAGATAACAATATTGATTTATTCTGCCTTACTGAAACTTGGCTGTGCCAAGACGAATATGTAAGTCTTAATGAATCCACTCCTCCCAGTCACATTAACACACACATTCCCAGAGACACTGGCAGAGGTGGTGGAGTTGCAGCCATTTTCAATTCTGCCCTATTAATAAACCCTAAGCCCAAACAAAAATTTAGTTCATTTGAAAATCTCATTCTTAGCATTTCCGATCCAACCATGAAAACTCCAATTATGTTTGTTATAGTGTATCGAGCACCTGGACCCTACACTGAATTTTTATCTGAATTTTCAGAGTTTCTCTCAGCTTTGGTCCTCAAAACAGATAAAGTCATTATTGTAGGTGACTTTAATATCCATGTAGACATTGAAAACGACAGCCTTGGTACGGCATTTCTCTCACTATTAGATTCATTCGGCTTCTGTCAGTGTGTACAAGAATCAACACACACTTTTAATCACACCCTTGATCTTGTTCTGACATATGGCATTGAAATTGAGCATTTAAATGTCTCTGCGCAAAATCTGCTTTTATCAGATCATTATCTTCTAACATTTGAATTTCTGCTCATCAACTATAAACCAAGAGTCACTAGTTATTATAGCAGATGCATATCTGAGGACACTGTTGAAAATTTTAAAGAAATTATTCCCTCTGCATTAATTTCAGTGCCATATCCCAAAATAACAGAGGAGTCATATCTTAAATTTAGCCCCTCCCAGCTTGATCACCTTGCCGATTTCACTGCCGGCTCTCTACGTGCTTCACTCGATTCCATTGCCCCAGTTAAAAAGAAAACAAAACCAGTAAAGAGACTAGCTCCGTGGTATAATCTTAACACTCGCAAGTTAAAACAGAAAACTCATAAACTTGAAAAGAAATGGCGTTCCACTAAACTGGAAGAGCCACACATGGCCTGGCAGGATAGCCTTAAAGTATACAGGAAGGCCCTTCGCCGAGCAAGAAAAGACTACTATTCAGCGTTGATAGAAGAAAACAAGAATAAGCCCAGGATCCTTTTCAGCACTGTAGCCAGGCTGACTGAGAGCCATCATTCTATTGAACCATGCATTCCTAGAGCCCTCACCTGTAATGATTTTATGAACTTCTTCAATAATAAAATTAGACTTATCAGAGAAAATATCCTACACTCCACAGATTCCAGTTCAGCAACAGGAATTATAGAGGCTGTTATTAGTCCTGATGTGTGTTTGGAAAGCTTCCATCCAATTGACCTTAAGGAACTAACGACAACATTATCTTCATCTAAATCATCAACCTGTATACTAGACCCCATACCTACTAGGTTGCTCAAAGAGGTTTTACCCTTAATTAGAAATCCACTACTAAACATTATCAATCTATCCCTTGTAACAGGTTATGTGCCCCAGTCATTTAAAGTAGCTGTAATTAAACCGCTCCTAAAAAAACCTACCCTAGACCCAGAAGTTTTAGCCAACTATAGACCAATATCCAACCTCCCCTTTCTTTCAAAGATTCTAGAGAAAGCAGTAGCGAAACAACTATGTGGCTTTCTTCAGTATAATAGTCTATTTGAAGAGTTTCAGTCAGGTTTTAGAAAGCATCACAGCACAGAAACGGCATTGGTAAAAGTTACAAATGACCTCCTCACTGCATCTGATGCGGGACTTATCTCTATACTAGTCTTATTAGATCTTAGTGCAGCTTTTGACACTATCGATCATCACATCTTACTACAGAGGATGGAACACCAAATTGGCATTAAAGGATCTGCTCTAAGATGGTTTAAGTCCTACCTATCTGATAGATATCATTTTGTTCATGTTAATGATGAATCATCAAGATATGACAAGGTTAGTCATGGAGTCCCACAAGGTTCTGTGCTTGGACCATTACTATTTACTCTATATATGCTTCCTGTAGGTAAAATTATTAGAAAGCACTCCATACATTTTCACTGTTATGCAGATGACACACAACTATACTTATCAATGAAGCCAGATGAACCCCATCAGTTAGCTAATCTACAGTCATTTAAAGGGGACATTAAAAACTGGATGTCTCATAACTTTTTAATGTTAAACTCTGACAAAACTGAAGTCATTGTGCTGGGCCCTAAACACATTAGAGACTCATTATCCAGCAACATAGTTAATCTGGATGGCATTGCCTTGGCCTCCAGCACCACTGTCAGAAACCTGGGTGTTATCTTTGACCAGGAGCTGTCTTTTAACTCACATGTTAAACAGATTTCAAGGACTGCCTTCTTTCACCTCCGTAACATTGCTAAAATCCGGCACATTCTGTCTCAACAAGATGCAGAAAAACTAGTTTATGCCTTTGATACTTCCAGGCTGGATTACCATAACTCTTTATTTTCAGGTTGCCCTAACAAAATTTTAAAAACTCTTCAATTAATCCAAAATGCAGCAGCATGTGTACTGACTAGAACTAATATCAGAGACCATATTTCCCCCATACTGGCTTCTCTGCACTGGCTCCCAGTTAAATTCAGAATAAAATTTAAAATCCTTGTCACCATCTTATCTTGAACAGCTCATAGTACCCTATTGCCCATCCAGAACCTTACGCTCCCAGGATGCAGGGTTATTGGTGATCCCAAGAATTTCCAAAAGTAGAATGGGAGGCAGAGCTTTTAGCTATCAAGCTCCTCTCCTGTGGAATTATCTTCCAGTCTTGGTACGGGAGGCAGACACACTCTCTGATTTTAAGAGTAGGCTTAAAACCTTCCTTTTTGATAAAGCTTATAGTTAAGGCTGGCCTATCTAGCCCTTAGTTATGCTGCTATAGGCTTAGGTTGCTGGGGGAACACTCCATGATTCACTGAGCTTTCTTCTCTCCCCCCTCTGACTCCGAATCCTTCTCTGCTCCTGTAAATGTCCATATCCTTGCACTAACTTTACTTCTTCCCCGGAGTCGTTGTGCTTTATCATCCAGCAGGTTTTTCTAGGTCGCGGTGGGAAGTGCTGCTGTGGTCCTACCTGATGCCTCCTGGCCACGTTAGGAAAGGAGATCCTGTAACTTGGATCCTGTGACTTAGATTCTAGGCTGGATTTCCAAGTGCAAATCGGGATCCACAGATCACAATGGCTTCTGGATCAATAGACTACACCTGCTTCTGGATCACTACACTTCACATATCCCTGGATTTACAGATTCTACATACTCTTGGACTCAGCAACACTCAGATCTTGCTACATGGAGTACAATGACTTCTGGACCAACAGAGTACACCTGCGTCTGGATCACTAGACTTTCCATACATCCTGATTTATAGAATCCACAGACTCTGGGACTCATGGATATTTTATACATTCTAAGTGAACTGTTATCATGTTTTTGTGTTCTGTACAAGTGACATTTATTGCACGTCTGTCCGTTCAAGGAAGAAGGATCCCTCCTCTGTGGTTCTTCCTGAGGTTTCTTATTTTCCCTGTTTAGGGTTTTTTAAGATTTTCCTCACCCGGTTCGAGGGTCTAAGGGCAGAGGATGTCACATCTGTACAGTTTGTCAAAGCCCAGCGAGATAATGTGTAAATTGTGATTTCGGGCTATACAAATAAAATATGATTTGATTTGATTTGATTTGATTTGATTTGATTTTGTTTTTGAGCAGTCATGATACTCCCAAGATTGGCCTAGCACTAAGTGGCTGTCCATGTCGGTCATGCTTTTATCCGCGTCTGAGTGTTGTCGCCTCTCCCACCCATCCTCAATGGATATTTCTTACATTAGAACTATTGCTTACATGTGTTAAAACAAATAAACAGTGGACACAGTCATACATTTAATTGTTGCATGTTTTTGAGGCTTGATTTTGCATGAACAAATTTTAATTTTCTCTTTGTGTCTGGAAAATGCCACGTTAGTGTTGAAGAGCTCCCCAAAAGTGAAGCCAAAGCATCTCGAATTCCCCCTTGGAGGTTGGTTCCTGTATAGGTCCTAAATCTTTTATCCCCAAGATGCTGTCTGTTATTTTAGGTAGATCTTAGTTCTTATGTTTATATATGGTCAAGGGTGGGAACTTGATTTAACAGATCTGCGCAGACTCTGGATCCAAATTACATCACCAGTACAAAATGGTATTACTCATATAACCAATGTGGCTGTCATGGTTTATGTTTTTTTGCTTGCTGTTTTGTTTTGCCTGTCCTATTGCTCTCTGTGCTCCTGCTTCCCCTGCCCCTCCTCCCTGTGTTTTTTCCCAGTGGGCGTTTCTGCTCTCCTCCTCCCATGGCTGACGAGGGACACCTGCCCTGCAATTGCCGGCAATCAACCCACTAGATTTTACCCTCCTTGGACTTTTCTTCAGTGCCAAGTATCCTGCTTGTTTGGTGATCTCTCGCGTCCCTGCTATCTCGTGACCGTTTTTGTTGGTGTTTTTTGATCGTGTCTTTTCTGTTTTCATTTAGGTTATGCGGTGTGCTTCAATCAGGATCGCCTCTGCCTCGCCCTTGGTTCTTCTGGTGATTTTTGATTCAGGCTTGTTGGTTCTGCTTTGCTTTTTGTTCTCTCCTTCTGTTGTTACTTTGTTAGTTTTTAGAACGTCGAGCTCAGTCTCCGTTTCTTCTTTTCGTTGTGCTTTGCGTATTGTTACCTGTATCTTCACAGACTATTTCTGTTGGACTTTGTTTTCTGTAAATAAAGACTTGTTTTAACCTCATCTGTTTCTGCATTGGGGTCCCATTTTTGTGACTCGTGACAGTGGTTTCATTTTCTCACAATAAGAGAAAATGGTTATGCTTCGTCCATCTTTGTCATTTATGCCACACAGACCTATAGGTCAACACAAATAATGCCAAATAATGTTTACTTGTCATAGTTTTGACCAATTCAAAATCTTGGCAGTGATATTTTGTAATATGTGACATTTTCATTTCGCCCACAATGTATTACAACATGTAACTTATGAAAATAACTGTGCCACTTTAATCGGTTGTGTGTGTGAGCGCTTTCACAGTCAAACAAATGAAAGCTCTTCAAAGAATTTCACTTTTTTAGTAAACAACTGCAGCTAATTAAAGAATATTTTAAAGATTTGTCTCCCAAAGTACAATCAAGATGGATTATTTTTTTCATTTGTATCTCAGATACTGCACTGAACACTGAAGTGCTAGGTATGATTTTTGCAACCAAAGGTGGAAATAGCATGAAAATAAATGCTCCTGATTGGCTCCGATGTGCACAAGAGGCTGGTAGCCTGTCTGTGTCTGGGCGCCGTTCTTTATGAGAATGATTGGATAAGCACTGGTGAGACCTTCTTCCAACAGATTAAAAGCTAAAATTGGGACAGTTTTTGATACCAGCGACTCACGTGATGACCAGGAGGAGTCACAACCCAACTAATTGGGGGTGGATCTGGGTCACACAGATTGGGGGCAGGGCATTGTACCCTTTGCCCACTACACTAAGTGAGAATGATCCTCCACAAGGTTAAATACTGGGGACTCCCTACCAGATATTTAGAACTGAAGGAGTCTCTTGGATGAGAAGCGAAACGTCTTCAAGGAACTATAAGAAGTCCAGTTGCCAGTTGCAACCACGCCCCCTGATTGTAGTAAGTCTGCTTCAGTCTAACTAATCCTGCTAGGGCTTCATTGGTGGATAAGATGTTATACTTTGCTTTTAGAATAGTTTGTTTTTGTTGTTTGTCTCTATTATTATCGACAACGATTTGTAATTCAAGTTCCTTTATATCCCTTTCCAACTCTAACATTTGTAAATATTTTTTATTTGATTTATTTCTGTATCCCATTATTCATCCCCTAATAAAGGCTTTGAAAGCCTCCCATCTTACTGTAGATGTTTCCATTGTGTTCAACTGAAAATAGTTATCAATATTTTGCGCAATGTAATCAAGAAATTTGGGGTTTTGTAGCCAGTGTGACTTCAGGCGCCATAGAGTCTTACCTTTAACAGCTGTGGTGGCCAAGTAATTAAGCAGAATTAAAGCATGATCAGAATTAAGAATACTTTTGTAAACACAGCTAGTAACATTAGGAATAAGAGACATGGACATAAGAAAGAAGTCTATGCGACTGTAGGTATTGTGGGTAGTGGAGTGGCAAGAATATTCTTTCTTTGTAGGGTTTCCCAATCTCCATATATCAATTAGCATAAGTTCTTGCACAAACTGGTGGATATTTTTTGTGCTTCTAGCATGGGTTAAATCTGTGCCTGAAGATCGTTCAAGTTTTGGAGTTAGGGTACAGTTATAGTCTCCCCTTATTATTATGGCACCTTGTAGGGAGGAAATTAATAAAAAATATATCGGTATAAAAGTTTCTGTTGTTATTATTAGGACCATATAAATTCACAAAGACTAAGTTTTGATTTAATATATGACAATGAATCTGGGTCCAAGATTGTCTTTTGTATTCGAAGAGGAACAGACTTATGCACAATTGCTGCAACTCCCCTTACATGTGATGAAAGAGAGCAAGTAATCACTTCACCAGGCCATCTTTTTCTTAAACGGCCTGTTTCACTTGAAAGCAGATGTATTTCTTGTAATAAAACAATTTTTGGATGATATTGCTTAAGTCTTTTCATAACTTGTTTAACTTTAACTAATTTACTGAGGCCTCTAAAATTCCAGGAGACTATCTGAAGGTCAAAACTCCTATTCCTTTATTAATATTTTGATTATGATACCGCCGTGTTAACATTTTGCCTTATTTGTGAAAAAATGCATCTTACAATTCGACAAAGATACCAATTAAACACTCATAACAACTTAAACTTCTTAACCCTTCCCACCTCCTGTGATCAAGTTATACAGATATCCCTCCCCCACTTATAGTGTCTTGGTTAGGTTCACTGATCCTTTTTAAAGGAGCTGCTCTCATCACCCGAACTTTGTCTTCATAGTTAAGGAGCTTCATGATGAGAGTTCAAGCAGGTCCATTCGGATTTTGTGGACCGGACAGACGATGGGCACTCTCAATAATGACGGGGTTAGGAAACATGTCTGGCCCAAAAGTTTCAGGCAGCCATGTTTGGAGGAATGCGAGTGCGTCTCCAATTTTCAACTTTTTATGGCAAACCAATTTGCCGTAGGTTAGATCTTCGGTGTCTGTTATAAAAGTCATCGAGCATTACTGTGAGCTCTGGAACTGTCTTTTGGGGGAATGCTTCCCTGCTGGTTAGCACTGAGATGTCATCTTCGGCTTCGCTAATGCGGGATTATGCCAACTTTAGCCTCTCAGAAAAAGCATCAATTGCTTCCTTTATCTCCTGGTTAGACTTCCTGCAGCTATGTAAAAATGTCTGCTCTCAGTGAATGTATGGCAGCTAAGATGTTCGCTCCTTTGGCTTGATGGCCTGCATTAGCCTCCTCCATATCCCCTTCCCCATCCACCGAAGTAGGGTCTGTGCTAGCGTTGTCGTCATCTCCTCTTGGTGCCTGTTTAATCTGGTTGGGTTTTTTCTTGTTTGGCATTTTGTTCACAACAAGAACAAGAAGCAAATGTAGCTCAAAAGAAGTTAGTTGAGGGTCGATTTGACTAAATGGAGTGCAAAATAAAGCACACAGGGTCGGAGCTCAAAATACTGCAGCCGCTCAGGCAGACGCCATAACCGGAGTCCTGGCTGCTTTATTGTTTACACTGCCTTCTTTTAAATTTGAGTTTTAGATCTTGTCTCTTATTTTATTTGAAGCTTAGGCATCGTTTATAGGAAAATTTTTATTTTTATTGGTTGTATTAAATTGTTTTTAACTGATTTTCAGCAGTCCATCTATCTTTTGACAATAGTACCACTTTTTAATGCTGGTATAAAGTATCGTACACTACGATGTGACGTTCATTATGACTTGGCGTTTCTGGCAGGATAACAGCTCCGCTGTTAAAAGAAAAAAAATGCCAGCTAGCTTTTTTCAAGGCCGACAGCATGCCGGTGAAAGTGTGGGTGCATTTATCTTAAGACTGCAAGAACTGTTTTTCAGATGGCGAGAATGGGATGAAGGTAGAGTGAAAGAGTGCAATGATCTGTTACTTGACCAGCTACTAGTAGGGTTGCAAGAAACAAGAACTGAGCCATCAGATGAGATGCATGACTTTTGCAGATGCCTGCAGGGAAGCATGGGTCTTGGAACAGGAACTGCAGGATGGTGAGGACACTGTCGTCTCTCAAAGAGAGTTAACAGTTTGAGGCGCTCAATCACAGTACGAACAAACCTACAGAAATTAAAGGGCCAGCCTGATGGAGGAAATGAGGACACAGCTTTCCACCAGAGAGAGACACATCCAGCCCCTCAAACAGCACCGCAGTATCATAGAGCTGAACCCGCTACCCAGGTGACACAGCGGTGAAGAGGCAAGGTAGGTGGGATGTCCAAGGCAGACCTATTTGCTGGATTAGTGGTGTAGCTGGGCATGGTCAGTGCCAGACCATCAAGGCCTGGATGCTCTATTCCTTTTGTGCTTGATACAGGGTCACTAGTCACATTACTTAGCCGCAGCCTGTCTGAATCCCTACATTGGTTGTGCCTTGGTCACCTATATATTAGCAGGTGTACATGTGTCTTTTAAGGGTGGGATCGTTGTTAGTGATGGGGCCGGATACAGAAAAACTGTGGATGAACATTATTCAACCTATATGGGCTGCTCTCACAAGGAGGAATCACCCTGGAGTATCCACTTTTAAAACACCCATGCCACCTGCAGAAGGACGGATCTGGGCTCAAGCCTTTGCAGAGTGCTAGCGGTTTGCCACCAAGAGTCCCCTTTCTCCTTACCAGGGTGAGGCAAAACTACCTCGACAACAACAGTCATCATCGCTGCCCAGTGGGAAATGATTGTGTGGACTCTGAGGTATCTGAGGGTGCTGTCAACCAACCCTGTAATGTTACAGTGGAGCCCCTTTCTGACAGTGGCACTAAATGGCGTGTGTGGTGGGCCCAGACCACACTAAATGGAGGACGAGTGCCCTGCAGGATCTGCAATCCCTGGCTGGCACCAGCCATAGGCCCAAGCGATTGACGTTCCCACTGGTGACCTACAAAGTAAGCAGGAGCTGGTCCTAAACAGTGTGGCACCAGATGTTGTGGAGATAGCCGTAAGGTAGGTGGGGGTTACCGAGGGGGCACTGACATTGAGTCACATCCTGTAATATCCTTACAGGGAGATTGTCTGACCTCTGACCAACAGAGGGATATGACCAACCTGCTGCAGAAGTGAACCAAAGTGTTTTCTAGCCATGATGATGATTTTGGGTGCACAGGTGTGGTGAAGCACCAAATGCCAACCGGTTCCACGCCACCTAGTCATGAGTGGTACAGACCTGTCCCTCAAAACCATATGCAGAATTGAGGACTTTGCTGCAGAACATGTTGGACAGTGGTTTAGTGAGGGAGAGTGCAAGCCACTGGGCAGCCCCTATTGTCCTTGTCAAGAAAAAGGATGGGAGCTGGAGGTTCTGCATTGACTACAGGAAGCTGAATACACTGAGTCCTCTCTCTCTACGCCTAAATGTAGTACTCTACACTGGACCTTGCCCGTGGTTACTGGCAGGTGGAAAAACAGACCCCTGTGATAGAAAGTGGCTTTCATGACACCGTTCAGCCTGTACTGTGAGTTGGAACGAATGCCCTGCAGTTTGTGTAATGCCCGAGCTACATGTGGCTGCTGTCCAAGTATCCTACAGTACTTTGTCACCTGCCGTGTCTCTATGTGTTTGTAAACAGGCACAAAAACATTTTCAGTCAGAGAGATTGTAGTTTTTTCAGAAGGGTTACAGTAAATTTATTTTTATGTACTGTAGTTTTAGTAACTGATTTATTGTTAAGCAGAGATCTTTTGCCCTTGATTTTTGTAGCATAATTTCCCTCCTAGATGGATGAATCGTAACTTAGGAAGTACTGGCCAAAGATTTAATGAACTCATCCCTTAAACCATGACACTTCAGAGTATTACTTTAGCCCCGCTCCTTCTCTGCCCCTTGCTTGTCAGAGCTTACCTGCTCTGTCATCTTCTGACTTTTAAACTAGTCTACAATATGCTGCACAGTGTACAGTGCACAGTTCTATCATTAAAGCAATTCAGCCATACATGTTTGAACCAGACACAGAGTCCCAGGACAAAGTGGAGGAGCTAATTTTTCAAGGTCGCCTACAAGCGGATGCATCAGAATTTTAAATTTAATTTCTTTAGCATTAAAAAAAAGTTTTTCTACATGGAAGGCTGTCAGAATTTGTTTATTGGAGTCATCGGTGGATTATAGGATAAAAGCAGATATCCTCACCCCTTGCATTGACTATTTCTGTCATGATGTGCCTCAGACGACATTAAAAAAAAAACACTAAGGATATTTTAATCAAGTCAAAAATGCAAGTCTCGTCAGTTATGTTATCCCAGCAGATACGCAGGGGTTGCAGTGATGAAAACAGACAAGCAAATTGCTTCAGATATAACTGAATGAAAATTGCAAATATAAACACTTGTTTATCAACTCAAGTTGTAAAACTTGTGGCTTGACATTTTCGAAAGACACTGAATTTGGACTGCAGAAGCTACTTTAAATGCTGGTGTGAGGGTTACATATTGCTTCTTTAAAATAAGTTCTTGATTTATGTAAGAGAACAGTGGTAGCATTTTAATACCAAGGCCATGAATCCTTGTCAAATCGTATCCTAACTCCAACTTCACTTCTGTTCATTTTATTATTGCCGATCCAAGTGTCCTATTTGCAATGAACCAATTAGTGAAATAAAGTGACAAAACACATTTAGTACCACCATTCGGCTTCAATTTGGGAGAATTAACTGTCACACCAAATACACATTTCCGTCATTTTAAGGGACCAGAAATGTATAATAAAAATGGCGTCCGGCAAAAGATGTGGACATTTGGGAGACGTTCTGGGGTAGACCTGGTCTGATTAGGAGAGATGACATTCATCCCACACTGGATGGAGCAGCTCTCATCTCTCGGAATTTGACCAAGTTTATTATAGACCCAAAACCCAGACATATCAGATTTCAGACAAAGGGATAGAATGACAGCCCTACACACCTCTCTGTGCTTCTGTTTGGGGAGTTTCCAGCTAAAAACCCATTCGAGACTGTGTCTGTCTCCTGTCGACCTAATTCATTTAAATATAAAAACCTAATAAAAAATTTAAATGACCAATGTAGGAGTTTTAAATAATAGAAAAAATAAATGTCAGTTTATGAACGTTAGACCTTTTCTATTTTTAGTTCTTAAGACAGACGCAGTAATTATTGTAGGTGATTTTAATATTCATATCGATATTGATAATGATAGCCTTAGTTCTGAATTTATTTCACTAAGACTCAATTCGCTTTTGTCAGTGTATACATAAATGTAATCACTGCTTTAACCATACCCTTGACTTTGTCCTGTCATATGGTATTGGAATTGATCATTTAACAGACTTTTGCACCTTCTGGTATCCAAAAGAAATTTGTTTTAAAAAAGGAAAAAATAGTTTAGCTTTTTTTTTTTTTTTTTTCACATTTCCGAAATTCCTCCATTATTTAGCACTGTGAAGTTTTACTACAAATTGAAGTCCTCAGAGAGGACTTGTAGATTCGCTGGGTACCCCATAAGAGGTCAATGAAGACCAGAAGAGAAACCAGTGATTGCTGAGCTTACATCTCACCTTTGACCCTGTGATCTGACATCCCAAAGGATCTGAGGATGAACTCCTTTATCACTGCATGAGAAAACTATTGTTTGGACCAGGACATTTCTTGTAAAGGCAGGTGAATGTGGGAAGTAATGTGAGTAAAGAGAAGAAATTGTAACCAACCCAATCATTTCTAAATACAATACAGGAACAAATGAATGTAATGTTATTTTTGGCAGCAATTTACCTTTTATTGAATTAAACCTTTATTGGCCTTATGGTAAATCCATTTGTACAAGAAGCACTGAGATATTTTTATGTGTCGCATTGTATTGTATTTGTACATCTATGGCCTCGTTTTTTTTTGTTTTGTTTTTTTTTTTGCAAAAAAAGTTGCAACACTCTCCTTACTCTATTTGAAGGTCTGTTTTTGCTGTCTGTACCTCTGTTCGGAGCTTGTGAAATTACTCATCTCTGACGAACTCCCTCCGATAATTGTCCCTCTCTGGTTTGCGAATCATTCTTACTGGAGGCACCGAATGCACAGATTCACTTGGGTAAGTAGCACCATATGACATGATTTGAATTTGGCCTTTGAGTTTCCTGGACCAGTAACTGCATAAAGGCATAATCGAGCTGTGCTGATTAAAATAGAAATGACCTGTTTATCTTTCATCTGTTCATTGATTACTATCGGTGAACTCAGAGGTCGATTAGGTTAACAGATGGGATAAACTCTGGTCCTTTAAGTAAGGGATGATATCTTCCATCAACCAGCTAAAAATTCCCACTTTGGTTGGATGTGTTTGTTTTTATTTTGGGAAAAAAGTGATGATGGTTTCTGAATTTGCATGTGTTTAAATAAGTTGCAGTGCATTGAGCTCTCTCATGCTGTATATTAATTTTAACTATAGATTTTTCAGTATTCAACAACAACGAGCAAACTTGCCGTCCTGCACACTCAGTACCCATTGCATGCCTTGTATTACTTTTCAGTGCTGTCATTTCATCTACAAACAGCACCTGCTCTAAGCGCATGGGATACGTTCGACCCGGCACTCCCCTGAGCTGCGTGGTGTGAATGGCTCATTGGCTTTATGACGATTAAATTATCTGAGATAATATTTTTCTTGCAGATGTCAGTAATTTGGAGGGGCAGTTTGTTGACACCCGCTCATTTCTGTTAATCGCCAGGCCCATTTGGTAGTGAGCAGCCTCAGAAATCTATGGCGGGTGGGGGGAAATCAAATCTTTTCTCATCCCTTTGAAGGGAACATGACAGTATAATGTGCAGTACATATATATGTATACGACATATTTATTTGAATTGATTTCCTTTTTATGTTAAACACTAGTTGTTTCCTATAATATCTTATTTGCTCTGTTTCTCTTCACTCTTTTCCAAGTGAGCCCAAAATGGTGTAAGCTGCTTTCTAATGACCTCTCTCTCGTAAATATTTCATGCAATGTTCTCATTCACATTTGAAAAGAAGCTAATTCACAGCATAAATATTTAATACAGATCTTTTATATCACCACCTCCCACATTTCAATTAACTACAAAATGTATCTCTGGGCTCACTAGCTTTGCTAGCCACCACGGAACCATTTCTCATTACCTTTATATTGTTATGCTACGTTAGGAAAAAAAGCAACTCAAAGCATTAGTACGATTGCGTTTCTTGTTGATTAACCTTTCAAAAGCCTCGCAATTCATCCCAGTTGACAACCTTAAAGCATACTTCACAGGCAATGAGCAGACTGTTAATTTCAGACGAATCTGAGACAACAGCAAAAACAGCAATAATGTCAGGAGGGGCCTTCACATCTTTCAGTGTCACCTCGGTTTCACTATGAAGCCACTGCCCCTCATCAGTCCTATTGGGTATGATCAGACAGATTGCTGCAAATTGCCCAGGAGGGTGGGAATCAATGTAAAGCAAAAGTAACCCTTGGAAAAAATTGACAAAGGTACAAAATTGGATATGAGCTTCAATTAAGATTAATGCCATGGCTTAAGGACTTGTATGCTGGCACTGGATTCTTTGAAGCATGCCAAGTGCAACTCTTTGGCATGGGTTTATAGTGAAGACAGGAGCGGTCTCCTGGCAAATAAGAAATAAAATATAACTTTGGTCGCCTTGTAAAAGTAGTCTCTAGTTCAGTAACGAACGAAAATACAGACACGAAAATAGAATAATACTGCTGGCCACACTGAAATGTTAAGAAAGCACAAAGAGGAAAACATTCCTGGTAAACAAAACATATTAATTCCTGTATTGTTTCCCAACTGCTGGAGGGGTGAAGGGGGTTAGTTCCAAAACAACTGGATTTTGCCCATCAGGAAAGGAAACAGCTCCTCTGCTCCCCAACTACAGTTTGGACATTGAACAAGAAAGACTAATAACCTAAGCAGATTTCTTTAATTATTGTAGTTATGCAAATATACAGTAATATATGGTACTGTTAAATTGTTGCTAATTTCCTTATTAATATCAAGTGTATGCCTTATTACCTCCGCCAACGAACAGAGGCTGTTTTTTGCCAGCTATATGTTTGATGTGTTTACTTATTTGTGCAAAGAATAACTAAAAAAAATTACAGTTGGATTTTGACAAAATTTTCAGGACAGGGAGAAATGGCCAAAGGAACAATCAATTCGATTTTGGTGGTCTTACAAATCATCAGCTGGACTGTCTTTTAACGTTTTTAAATTTATATTATATCCTTTCTTTTTTTCCCCCCAATTTTGTCTTCAAGGGCACTGATGTGACTTTTCGTTCTTTGATGTCTTTACTGCCCTTTAAACAGTTATTTGAGGAAAAACATGTTGTTTTTTTCTAAATCGAACTTAATAAATATTGGATGTGCATGGAATATATTGCCACTCTACTTGAGATCAGTGTATCCTTAAACATTTACACTTACACACCTTAGTACTTACCTAACAGTGGCAATTTAAAATTACCCCATCCCATATATTGTAATAAGTGTCATAGTCCACTCCTGGTTTTCCCCTCTACCAATCCACTCAACCTGCCTGCCTACCTCTCCTAATCAAGATCATTAGACTCACCTGATCCCCCCAGTTGGCTCTATCACCCAGCCTCCTCTTAACCAGCTCCTCCACACTCACTCTCTGCCAGATTGTCGTTGCGTCATGCACTACCCTCCAGCACTCTTTTCCGGACGGATCTCCTGGTGCCTGACCTGCCTTCCATCTTTGGACTTTGCATCTGCCCGCTCCCTGTCTGCCTGCAGCCTGCCTGGACTCCCTCCCCTGCCCCATTCTGAGCTTGGACTGTGCTCAATGACCAGGCTTCCTGATTGTCATCTGTTTGGACTCTTGAACATTGGCAAGTTCTGAACTGTTCCGGTCTAGGTTTGTGCTGTTCTTAGGTCCGCTCTCACACACCGTTACAAATAAGTATGAGGCTAAAACTGAGTAGGATAAAAAATAGTGTGAATGCAAAAAAAAAACCCAAAACATAAAACAAACATGAATCAAAAAAACATGACATTGCACTGTGATTGAAATTTGTAGGGCTACTGAAATGTTGGAGTACATTGTTTGGCCTCTCAGTGGCCAAATCTTGTTGACCGACAATGAATATGTTTTTTCGCCATGGTGTTTTGCATTGTTTACTCACAGCAAGAGAGTTCTGAGTTATAACTAACTACTTGCCTCAGGAGAAAATACTGAATAAAGGAACACTTCTCTTTGGCAATAGTTAGAAAAATGTAAACAAGCTGCTCTTTGGTGCACAGGTGAAATAACTTCAGCAAAAAAAGTGATGACCAAGGCTTTCGTTGTGGAGAAATGGAAAAGGCTTTATTAGTGCGACTAATGCATGGCAAAACTTTAAAATATACATTCACGCACTGCAGCAATCTCAGGCAAAGATTTGTCATGCATTAGCCGTACATATTTTGATACTTGCACCCATCTGTTGCTGCTGGCCTGATGTTGTTCCTGAAGCAGGTGTGCTGCTGCTTTCAAATCAACCGGCTGCTCAATTATAAGTTGGAATCTCAGATTTGAAATATTTCCCTGTGAACGGATAGTGTCTTTCAATGGAGAGGCGTGTTGTGTTGACCATATGCACCACTGCACCTTGTCTTTTGCCATCAAGTCAAAATATGCCCAAACTTTCAATGTAACATTTGTCTTAAGTAATTAACTCTTTGCCATTGCTGAACCCTATATGCAATAAATCTAAGTGTATCTATCCTAAAATAAAGTTATCTGTACAGATTGTTCACATGTTGCTACCTTTAAAGGTAGAATATGTAACATAACTGATGATTGAATCTCAATGAATTAACATCTTGCACATTCCCCCTTTAAACAGCATTGACTGATCAGCCACCACACAAAATTAACGTTGCATTAATGAGCTCAAACCTATGGCAACATCACATGACTCACATGAATATTGTGGCCATCATCGCCGCCCTTCATGGATGTGTGCATGTAGGAGGTAAATTTAAAGATCCCCTCCGAAGAAATATATATTGTCATGTCCATATCATGTTTTTCTTGTGCTATGACCTACATCATGATTGAAATGCGCAGTCAACATCATGGCTGAGGATTTCTGTTTTCATTCAGCAATCCACCATGGACAGTGTCCAAAGACAAATTCAGACAGGCTGTGTCCTCTATAGCGAAGGTAAGGAACCAATCCTGCGGACTTGCAGGGGTGGGGCTTAACTTTGTAGAAGCAAAACTTAGCATTCTGATGCATTGTGTAGGCTACCTTGTAGCTCCTTCTCTTCTTCCTAGAATTCTGTTTCTGTTTCAAACGCACACGGCTGAATTACTTCAATGATAGAACTTGCCACAGTGCTGCGTGTAGTAGACTAGTTTAAATGCCAGAGAATGACAGGTCAGGTAAGCTTTGACTCACTCCCGCAGGCAAGGGGCAGAGTGGTGGGTGGGGACAGGACAGGACTGAAGCAGCACATTCATAGATCTCTACAACCCACAATAGGGCAAAGGTGTAGACAGAACATCTAAGTCTTTTTTCAGGCCACGAAGGGACTTCATAATGAAAAAAAAGATCGATGTAATTAAATGAAACAGAACTTTTTAAGTGTTTAATCAATGGCTGGAGCAAGACTTTAAACCCCGGTGCACAGAGGGATGTGCCAAATGACAGTATTTAATGCCCTTTAAATACAATTGTGCTCACTTTGCACTTTTTCATTTCAACATATTTTCCCAGAGTGCTCTAGTTTCCTAGTTCTTAAAAATTATTATTTGTTTGGCAAGATCATTTCTATTTCTGGCATATTTTTCAAATGGGATATCAGTACAACTCTGACATGCTGTATCAAATATGTCCATCAAAGTGAAAACTTTGACAGTCTTCTAAAGCCTGAATAGAAGCGTATTTTCTATCTGTGACAAGCCACTGAACCCCAACCAGTTTAACTGATCCTTTCCCGAGCCGAGTTCTGCTGTGTTCTTATCTGGAGGAGTGTGTTGATGTGACTGTGTCATGATAATGAAGTTAGGGCCACAGAAGCCTGTCTCGGTGACTGAGTGATCGCCCTAGGGCTTCTGCGACCAACCTCATTCATCAAAAAACAATGATAGGTTTCTCCCTGCTCCCTCCTTTCTTTCATTCTGTCTCTCCAATCTGTCTGTCTCATTTTCCATTCCCAGTCCCTGCATTTGCATTTTACTCTTTCAGCTGTTCATTAATGCTTGATGAATGCTGCTGTGTGAAAAGGTTTCCTTAAAGTCATTTAGTTTTGGAGTCATGAAAATGTCCTGTAACCCCCGCTCAATCTCCACCATACCCATCATGCACCCTTTCTCTGGCTAAACAGCTGCAAGCCGCTTTCCAATGCAGGTCATCTGTCAGACAGCCACTCATTATCTGTTACCTGGCATCAGCAGCTCTTTTCACCCCCAAGCAACCTGAAACCTTTGAATAGGGGCAGGCTCAGGAGATTGGTTTTGAGTGACATCATAGCACCGTAAGGTCTCTGTCCCCCCATCTCTTTATCACCCCACAGACAGCAGAGGGGCGAGCAAAACCTGCCCTGGAATGTCATTGGCCACCTTTGGTGCCCCCTTCTACCAGAGTCAGAGGGCGATGTATTTTTTTTCATAGCTGCATGACTGAAAAGGTCTGGGTACAGGCCCATGGGCTCCTTCAACATTTTCACATTTCATATTTTTATTTCACATTTTTTGTCACAGAATCAAAGTATCCAAAAAGACAGAGACACATAACAACAAAAAAAGTCATAAAATGACAGCAAATGGATGTGAAACAACCAAAAGGACACTAATGGCCATGCAAAGACAGAAAATGACTACAAAAGGTCACAAAATGACTATTAAGAGACTTAAATAAATTTTTAAAAAAAAGGAACCTGTGTCAAGGTAGTACAATCCCTCTTTTGTCTGGGACAGCTTTCTAAAATGCCATTAAGGTCCAACATTCAACTACAGGGGAAAAAAAATAGAGAAAAAAAAATGTATACGAATTTTAAGTACTGTAACCCTTTTAATTTCACTGCCATTTTATGTAGCCTTTATGATATTGATCTTAGTTTAACTTCTCAATTATCTGCGTTTTGAAAAAGTTAAAGTTTGAAAGATTAGCTGCCATTGAATTTAATTTTTTTTTTTTTTTTTTTCAATAGTTAAACTGGCTAAAAAGATACCTTAGTTGAAATTTTGAAGAATTCTGCCCATGGAATGTGCAGATATATATCAGATATATATGATATAGAAATTTGTTTTGGGTTTTTTTTTTTTCAGAGTTGACTTTTCACCTTTCAAGGTTAAATTTATTTCAGGATTAAATCTGTATATGTGGTATAAATTATAGGTTAAATGGTTGAGTTTTGACTGATGTAATCAGCCAAAAAAGTTTGAAATTTCACAGAAGAAATGGGAATTTCTGGATTTTTGACCTTGACATTTGACCTCCTAAAGGCCAAAATTTATACAGTTGAAGCCACCCCCAATAGAAACTCACAGAATTAAAATTACAACCATTTGTCCAAAATTGTGGAGGAGATATCTTACATGAGGCATAAAATGTCTGACTGAAGGCTATTCATTTTATGTTACAGTATTATGTAAAATTGTTCATATGACATAAATTCATCACACTGAATAAATAGTTTACTTTGTTTACAAGGAATGTGACTCCAGTCTCCAAAAAACACATTTTAAACCCGCCTCTGCACCATATCATCTATGATCACTCCATCTCCTCTTTCCTTCTTCCTCCTTTTTTATCACCTTTTACTGCTTTTCCCCACATATTGTCTGATTTTGCACTTTGCAGCTGCCAGTATACTAAGGGACTGGCTCTCATGCATTAAGTATGGCCCTACACTGGCTCCCTTATTTCTACCATATCTCACAGAGGAAGAGCTGAGGTGTTGGAAGGTGGAGACGGACTGGTGTTTTTCACAACAGTGACCAGAAGGCAGAGTTGTCTTTTGCTTATTAACATCCTGCTCGGTCTTAGCTTTAGCAACTGCTTACATGTTCCAACATGGGGTATCACATTAGCATCAACAGAGGAACAAGATGAAACATACACTCACTAATTAGCCAAATGACTCGCATGTTAAATGTGATCGTTTGATTTGTTGTGCCACTAACTGATGGAATACCAATTGAGGGACAGAGGACCAACCAAGGGTTTTTAATGATAGGAACATAAATGTTAAACGCATAATCACATTAAAAAACTACCTTTGCTGCCCTTGCTCACCTGTGGCCACTCTAAGTGGAAAAGTGTTTTGATGTTGTATTTTGTCTAAATAATTAAAACATTTAATTAATCTACTTGTTCCAATAGCCAGCATCTGCAACCGGGGATCGGACCGCCAAGGCCCCTGCCTTTGACTGCCACACGATCCACATAGCCCCGGACCTCTATGGCTCCGCCTGTGGGTGGTGGGCCCACATGAGGACGGACCCATGTCTCCTTTTCGGGCTGAGCCCGATCGGACCCCATGGACAAAGGCCCAGCCAACAGGCGCTCGCCTATGGACCCCTTCCCCAGGCCTGGCTCCAGGGTGGGGTCCCGGTATCCCTCCGGGCAGGGTACACAAGTCCTTGTTTGTCACTATCATAGAGGTCTTTTGAACCGTGCTTTGTCTGGCCCCTCACCAAGGACCAATTTGCCTTGGGTGACCCTACCAGAGGCAAACGGCCCCCGACAACATGGCTCCCCAATTGGAGGAGTTCAAGTATCTCAGGGTCTTGTTCACGAGTGAGGGGAAAATGGAGCGGGAGATTGACAGACGGATTGGGGCAGCGTCAGCAGTGATGCGGACGCTGAAGCGGTCTGTTGTGGTGAAAAGAGAGCTGAGCCAGAAGGCAAAGCATTCAATTTACAGGTCAATCTACGTCCCAACTCTCACCTATGGTCATTAGTTCTGGGTAGTGACCGAAAGAATGAGATCGCCAATACAAGCGGCCGAAATGAGTTTCCTTCGCAGGGTGGCTGGGCTCAGCCTTAGAGATAGGGGGAGGAGCTTGGACATCTGGGAGAGGCTCAGAGCAGAGCCGCTGCTCCGCGTTGAGAGGAGCCAGTTGAGGTGGTTCAGGCATCTGGTCAGGATGCCTCCTGGACGTCTTCCTGGGGAAGTGTCTTGGGCAAGCCCATCCGGGAGGAGACCCCGGGGCACACCAAGGACATACTGGAGAGATTATATCTCTCAGCTGGTTTGCGAACGGAAGAGTTGGTGGAAGCATGATTGAGTAGAAAATGGTTGAATTCTGATTTTTTGTGTGAACTATTCCTCAAACGTGAAAAATATTTATAACATTTTGCATATGGTAAAAAGACATTAAGACATTCAGCTGCCTTTGGCCCCTTGATAAACTCACTTTGTAAATATCACATAATTCACGATAAGCAACATATTGTGAATCATTAAACAAAGACAAAAAATTGGCCCTATAAGGCAAAGTAGACGAACCCTCAAAATGGAATTAAAAAAAGGGTTTGTCTGCAGTAAACTGCAGTGTAGACGTTATATAGTCACACGATTTTCCAGTATGACTGCCTCACTTACATGATACACGTTAAGCACAGTGAGACCCCCAAACCCTGCAGCCAGCAAACAAACACACCGGGGTGAGCTACCGTAACCAAGAAACCCTTGGTCAAGTTCCTGCTTCAAAAAACATTTTGAACTTACATTAGTTTGCAGAAAGATTGCAGCTCCCTAATTGCATTTTCTTTGTGTGAGATATGGTGGGGAATGGAATGATGTCTCTGTTTTGAGCTCTTGGTGCACTGCCTTCCTCGAAACAAGAATGTTTGTTTCCTTTTTCACTATTAAAACCGTCTCTTTGAATCCCTGCAGGACTCGGATGCCTCCACTCTTCCAGCCTTGATATTGATGCAATTTGATGTTCCCATCTGTGAATCTGTAAGGCATATTTTTCCCCTGGCTGGTTTCTTCAAGTACAAGATATGTACTTGAATTTCCCTGCTGGAAAGATATATTTTGCCTGCAAAACTGATATGGTTGCAACTTTTTTTTTTTTTTTTTTAATCTATAGCTAATCAGGCATCGTTATTGTAAGCTGCCAAAGCTTTCTGTATGTTTGTGTCCCTCAGTCAAGCTCCTCTATCTCTTCTTTCAATCCTGCCAGCCTTATTCAGAGGATCAAAGGTATATACGCCCTGGAAGGGCAGCACTGAATGGTTGAACCTTTTGCTCATGCATGCACATTGTCTAAACCACATTTGCTATTAACGACTGCCAAAGAGAAGGAGGAGAGAGTTTGCAGAGGTTTAGATGCACAGCCTGGTGTCACCAAATGTTGTATAAATAACTCTCTAGCTCTGCATAGAGCCAACATACAACTATAAGTCACCCTAGGGAAGACAACAAAGGGCACATGACAATAGTAACCTGAGTGTCTTGTTTCCTGCATGTCGAAAAATCATTAAATGATACACAAACAGTGATGTGCTGTAGGATTATTTTGAGATACCACGTTAAGTGTGACTGACATTCGTATCATAAGATGGCCAGTGGAGTTTACAAAGCTACTATCTGTGTCTATATTTTAACAGCAGAAATCATGCTGGGGGTTCCATGAGGCTGTACTTAAGCATAGCTGTAATGTTGGGCAGTTCCAATATTTATAATATCCCATATATTATAAGGTATGTATACCTTATACCATATTTGCCATCATTAATATGTTTGCATGCCAACATTTACTAATGGTTAATTTATTTGTCCATTTCTCTGATACATTTACTGTATAAACTGAAATTGTGATTTGATGATTGTGCTATCAAGCAAATGTTGACCAAAGTCATCATGGTACATATTCATGGAACCATAATTGTTAACAAAATTTTGCAATACATCAAGCAGATGTTGTGGTATTTTACTATAGGTAAAACAATTTAGAGGACAATTATATTGTGATTCAGCATCAGCAAAGAGGAGGTTGTGCACGCAAATTAAGGTATCTTTGATGAAATGAAAAGGGTTCTAAAACGAATTAAAGTTACTTTTCTTGGCCATTTGAAAGCATGTTTTGAGACAGTTCCTAAATTGAGCTTTTCAGTTTGCAGCAACAAAGCCAGAAATAAAAATAACACTTATGACATAATTAAGTTTCACATATGTAGTCTAAGGGTAGATGAACTTCACTTAATGTCTGACTAAAGTGAAAATGACCCTTTGTTTTTGGCTGATCGTTAAATTGTTTATGTTTTTACAACTCTGCCGCAAGAAAATTCACCCTGTTTTGTCCAAACGGAAGCCAACTAGGTTAAATCTGAAATGAGACATTAACATTACAGTATTTATTATGGACATTGGATATCATCTTACAGCTCGACAGAGATCTGCTGACTGTTCAAAGTTTCATGACATCTGCGTGTTTGGATAAGACTGTAAACATGTCAAAATACGAACTATTTATACAGCGCTTTTCTACTCATTTTGACTACTCAAAGCACTTAGACACTGCAGGTTTTGCAACTGCCACCACACACTGGTGGCAGTGACGACGGCCTAGGGTATCATCTGCTCATCAGGAGTGTTAACCATTCACTCACTGATGGCGCAGCATAGAGAGCAATTTGGGGTTCAATGTCTTACTCAAGGACACTTCAGCATGTAAACTGCAGGGTCTGAGATCGAACCAGGAACCTTCCGATCACTGGATGACCACTTTGCCGCCCAACATTATAGGGTGTTAGTCGCAAACTGTCTTATTAGATGAAGAAAATTAAATTTTCATGATTCATATTTGGCCTTTTGCTCTTTCAAGAATATTGTACCCTATTGGATATCCGAATATGCATTCCTATAATGTACTATATGTAATCACTAAAAGCTAAGGTTTGTCCGCAGGGCAAAAGCCAAGAAAACATCTCGGAACATGTTTGATGAAACGAGGAAATGTATGTTTTCATTCCTCTGATTAATGTCTGTGCTTTAATAATGGATTTTTCCTGCCATCAGTCAAATCCGTGGTAAATTTGTCGTTACCTCTGCGGTTATTTATTTGCATGTCACATGCAGATGCTGAAAGTCACCATACCTTGTTATCACTCTGCACTCGCGTCAACAAGCCATCTTTGTCTCTCTGTCGTTAGCTTTTGGGCAATCAAAGAAGGGTTTTGGACCTTTTATGTATTTATCAAAGGTGTACTTGAAAACCAAGTTTAGTCCCTGATCAGACAAAAATGCACCACATAATTTCAAAAACTGCCTAGAAAAACAGGTGTCTGTAGAGCAGGGTTGCATGCACCATCAAATTGAATTAATGGAAAAAGCCTCGCACTTAACCTTTACGTAGGGAGGGGCATTTTAATGTGAATAACTATTCCATTCTTCAGATATTCATATACCCTTCCCACCCAATTAACAACACAGACAACATTGTCTGACATGGCTGAAGATTGTATACATCTGTGTGTAAACTGTGAGCATAGCTAAGTGAAGACAGTGTTGATTTAAAAACATAGACTAGGCTAAGACCTGCCATCTTTATGAAGGTGGGCATGTTAAACATAATGTTTATTAGAAATATTTGGATGCCCACATGGACTGGACTGAAGACTGGACCCCAGTCTGTTTATAACATCTCCTCTCACATTGTAAACTTTACCAAACGGGACATTGGTTCAGACATTTATTCTCATTCCACTGTAAGCATCTCATCCTCGGAGCTCCCTGTTAGGAGATCGCAGATGAGTTGACGTAAATATGCAAAACGAAACTGACAGTCCTGCTCCAGCTATTCAGTTCAGTTGTTTGTTCATTTAGTTTTTCCAGTTTTGCGGTAAAGGTGTCTCTCCATAGTACCGTAAACTCAAGCTCAACTAAAGCCATTAAACTATGAAAACCTTCACCTTCCACAAAGCGAATTGGCTTTTTTAGCAATGTGATAAGGTCCACTATTTGCTCTGCATGTCGTCAATCATCAACTTACTTATTCTGGCACTAAGGCTCACTTAGTTTCTTGATGGTGTCACCGGATGTTTCTCGTCATACAGCTGCACCACCAGCCGATGTCAGCACATCTGCAACAAACTAGAGGAAATAATGCAACCATTAGTTGTAGCTTTCATTTGTTGTATATTAATATTGTACAGCTGTACTCCTTATGATATATAGCATTAGTAGTGTTTAAACCCTCATACATGTAGATATAACTCTCATTATCTATTTTTGTTTCAGAGGTTGGAAGGTTGAATTTGGTCCCCCTAATGTTGACACCATGGTCACAGCTTTGATCCATCAGGTCACACTTTATGTTATGGGAAGTCACTAATGTCAGGTAGAGGGTCTGGAGGATCCAATAATGCAGAGTCTACAGGGAGCGTTCTAAATCGATAGTCGTTTTATTTACAATAGTCAAAACCAGGAATTCAAAAGATGCGACAGTACAGATTAAGGATAAGGCAAACTCGGGAATCAGGAAACAAAACGAGATCAAAACACGAGGAATAAACGCTGGACTGCTCATGGGGAAGATAAGACAATCTGGCAAAGGAGGAAGGGAACACAGGGGTTAAATACACGAGGGAGAGGTAGACAATTGGACGCAGGTGGGACGCATTAGGGAGAGGGAATAATCAGACAGACCTCAGGGACAACATTTGAAAGGACATGGGGAGTAAGACACAGACAGAACTTCAAAGTAAAACAGGAAACACCGAATGACACTAACAGACAGACACTTGACACTACCGGACCCTGACAACTGAAACATGTAAACTGTATCCAGACGAGTCTGTGAAAGTGTTACGGTCCCTCCTTTTTAGAGGTTCCAATAATTCCCTACAATGCTCTGCAGACATATTGACTTTTTGGGTGAATACCAGGGCCTCTAATGAAAATTAAATAGACCCTCAAGTGTTTATATTGGAATAAATTAAATCTTATCCCAACGATTCTCTCTTGTTCAGTCTCTGTTTTGAAATAGACGGTGAGAGGCTGATTAAACACACAAAAGGAATTTTTGTTTGATGACAATGAAGCTTGTTTCATTTCAAAGAAAATCTCTTTTATTCTACCTCCCCAGAGACAAGCCTCTTCTTACAGCCCCACTGCTCCCCTATCTCTCATTCTCCCTTCCCTTGCCCTCCTGCGTCTTTAGTTTTAATGCCAGTCCTCAGAGGCCTGACTGTGCACATAACCCTCATGGATTGATAAGCCTCTGATAAGCAGACGGTATCTTCTCCCCAAGGATTTTTCTTTTTCTTCCTGACCTCTCTTTGAGGTCCAGGTTTCTTCCCCGTGGAGAAGCCCAGACCCAAAGCTCTCATGTGATGACCCGTCCGAGTGAGCTGCGCAGAGCTGACAGGATCAAAAGCAGAGGCAGTGAGCTCCGGGAATAGAGCCTGTACATGTTTAGACTGTGACTGTGTTCAGACAGTGTGACATGCCAACCACAGGATGTTAGCAGGTATATGTAAACAGAAGCACTGAACCAGAAAAAGAGGTGGACATGTTTTCCCACATGGCAAAAAAATAAAACAAAAAAACTCATATTACATGATATTGTAGAAAAGTTCACATCCAGTGGATCCCACAGCTGCTGAACAAAGAATACACTAGAGTTCGGCAAAGAGAATGTGAACCTGGGAGGCTGAAGCCACTGCAAACAAAATCTTTTCACTACAACTGCACAAAGGTGGGTTCACTTAGATGAAAACACTGGTGTTTATCCATGTAAATTGTTTCGCTTCTTGTGCTGATGATTTCAGAAAAGTTGGGTCAGAAATATCTGCTGTGAACCCAAAGTCATGGGGTTCAAAAAGACAGATTTTAGCTCTTGTAGAAAAAGATTAGGATGCAAGGAAAAATTAGGAACCCAACCCAAAAAATTATGTAATGATCAACTTTTATTTCAGTCACCTGCTCTCAGCCAGCATAAAGTTGTGAATATTTCAATTGTTGTGCATGCGTTTATGATGGAGGGAGAAAGCATATGCATTATAGAGCATATGGTATAATTAGTGGGGGGCCCGCTCATTTTATTGGCCTTTCATCCAGTTCAGGCTTGAGCTTGTCATTCTGCACTGAGCTGAACTTGCTGCATTAGGAGGAACGAGTTAAAGAGACCCTCAGTCAAAAATATCAAACTGTACATACATTTATATGAAAATGAAATGTGCTTCAGTTGGCTGACTGAACAACTCTGATATGAAGAAATGTTTTATTTTGGATGAACTGACCTTTTAATGTAGCCAGGGTTGCTTTCTTGTCATTGAAACACCTCCTGTTGTCTTTCCTTCTGAATCTATTAACATTCGGGACACCTGCATAGCACTACTATAACATGTTTTACTTCTTAAAAACATCGCTTCAGTTGAGTCCGCCGTCATGGCTGCATGCTTCGTTATGCTTCATGAAATCTGACTATTCTATTTGGATTTAGGGAAGATCATTTTGTCTCCTACTGGCAACCCATAATCTACTTTTTATTCTGAATGCCTGTGATCTGACAAACTCTAACTGTGAAGAAATAAGTTATTTTAAATCATAAATTATACATTCTTAATGGAAGGTTTCTCTTTCTTCTACTGTCATGACTTTTTTTGTGTTACCCACTTTTATGTATTAGTGCTGTTTGATTTGTAATGGACTAATCAAGATTTTGTCCTGATGATGACCCTAAAGGAAATGTCAGCATTACTAAAATCCAACCCGATGGGATTATCAGTGTCTGTCACAATTAACAACCTCATTGTGGCACAACAGAAAAGGTCAGAGGATCACCAAAGTTATTGTGCAGGAACATTAATGTCTACAAATCAATTACAAATTAATGGCAATGCATCTGCTAAATGTTTAATATAATTTCAAAAAACTGAAGACCTCATGATGAAAAGAAAAGGCAGTCCAATATTTCTGAACCATTGCATCAGTCATCAAATAAGAATAATCAAAAAGAAACTTTAACGTTACATTTGACTGTGCAACCCCTTCCAACTTTTTTTTCCAAACACAGAACTATACCTTCAGAGCAGGGCCGTGTTGCTGTTTAAATCTCATGCTCCATTTGAACTGTGGTGGGAGCACGCTTTCACGACAAGTTTCTTCCGTGCCTCTATAGACAATTTGAGGCATCCAAGAGAGCGGGCCTGGCCCAATTCTTTTGACCACCAGGAGCAAAAAAGCAGATAAGAAGCGACAACACAGTCTCCGAGATAACATGGGGTTGGGATGACTGTGGTCACTGTAACAAAGAGGTGACTGTAACAAAGACCCGGGGCCTTTTTCTTTTTAAGTTTAAGGCAAAAGAACATTAAAAAACAACATCAAAGGTCAGAAGATAAAATGCCAGTGCAGGCTGTGGGGGCAGAGAATGCAAACGTTACAGATAGTCTCTCCAAAAAAATCAGATCAATCATTCATAGGAAACACAACTGGAGAGTGAAATAGAAGCCATGGCTTTGAACAGTTTGAGCTAAACCGAAACACTACAATCAGACAAGGAGAGACATTAAAGGAGGTGTTCTTGTTTCACTGTAATATAAAATCTGAACATCATGAAAAAGTTTTGAAAGGAAAAAGTGATATCCCAAAGTGTGCAGTGAAGAAATATGACTCAGTGTGTGGAAATCTTTGCTGGCCAGGATTTTATGCTCTCATTGTTGTTTTTGTGGTTTTTTTGTCCCATTCTTTGGGAAGGAGGTTCTTTGTAAGTCAGAACTGGGTTACAAGTTTGAAAACATTGTGAATAATTGGAGTTAGGTGAAGAACAAAGGATCGTCTTTAAGTAATTATGTATATACTTCACCTTAAATGTACCTACGCTCTGTCAAAGTGTTTCACTTCTTGTTGCACAGGTTTGAGTATGCGTCCCCTGCCTCAGCTAATTAACAACAACTGTAAGGATGCACAAATATATTCAGTGACCCAGTTTTGTGTGATGCTGTGTTTCCTTCAGCTGAGCACGATCAGAGGGCCATCTATAAATAATGGTGCAGCAATGAGTTATTCTGACCCTGCAGAGTGACCGATTTTGGATCAAGTCTCTTGAGGATCTGCTGAAACTCACGTCTTAAGTATGTGCTGTTCAGGAGGCTAGAGGCGGAAAGCTATAGAAGTCTTTCAAGTGTCTCGTGAGGGTAGCGTGTCTTGCAGCATTAAAGCCAATGCTATCTGATGCTTCCTTTGTAGTCCAGCCACAAATGTAGGGGCTACAGATAATATAGTCGCATTTGCAAAGTAAAGGAGTATTGGAAATACATTTTCACTCTAAACCCATGACCACTTGGAAGCCTGCCTGAGCCTGTAAGCACCAAAAGGACAAATACAAACGCATGAACATACAAACACATATTAAAGCAGCTCTAAGAACCATGTTTACACCGTGTTGGATACTGCATGCACCATGAGGCTGAATTGGATTCTGCTGCATTTAGAACAGGTGGCATGTCAAGTGCCTTGCTTAAGGGAGTTAAAAAATTACATAGGTGCTGACAGAAGAGA
Organism: Mola mola; assembly: GCA_001698575.1. Taxonomy (NCBI): domain Eukaryota; kingdom Metazoa; phylum Chordata; class Actinopteri; order Tetraodontiformes; family Molidae; genus Mola; species Mola mola. Next base: position 1,146,032 of record KV751402.1, read on the forward strand.
TAGCTGTACTTATCATTCATGCAAAGGCGAAAAAAGGCACTCTCACACCGTTTTCCGGCCAGTGAATGGTGTTTAACAACATTGTGTAGTATTTAAAAATTATCAGAAGTAAAGGCCTACACTGCTGATAACTATGCCAAATAACTAGGGATGTAACAATTCACCGGGAAACAAATAAAATTTGAGATATTAAAGTCACTCATCCATTTGGATGTTAAATGAATTGATAAACATTTTAACCAGCAGAGGACACTGACACTGTATACTGTGGCCCACCTTTACATGCCTGTAGCAGTGGGCAAGTGTAAATAGCAGTAGCAAGCAAGGTTAGCGATTGGTAGTGAAAACAAGTACAACTCGAGGATTTTAGTGTCCCAAAGACTGAAAATGAAACACGTTAGAGTATAACTGACAAGACGACGAGCATGATGCAGCCTGTTAAGAGACATGACAATAATAACCTTTTTTGAGGAGCGACAAAAGGATATCACAAAATGGATCTCAATCAGATCCATTTATTGTTAATTTTTAATTTATTTTGTTTAACACAGCAGGGGACATAATGAATCTCAGTTGCTGCCTGAACAAGTCTTTAAGACAGAAGATATATTTATTTCTCAATTACAATAAATGGAAATGTACATTGTTTTGCATTTTGTAAAGTTTCTAACATCCTTAGCTCCCACATAAATTTAATAAAGTAAAGATAATTTTTTTTTAATTTATAGTTTATACTTTGCCTTAAATCCTTTTTGTAAAAATGAATCAATTCAAACAGTAATCATGAGGAAATAATCGTGAATCAAATGGAATCAAGTTGAGTGATTTGTTACATCCCTACAAATAAAACGACAAAGTCTTTGATGAACAAGTTTACACCAGCTGAAACTGCATTTTTGCTGACCTCAGTTTTCTTGTTATTGATTTGTATGTTAGAGTGATTTCACAAAAACTACTGGATGGATTTGTATGAAAACTGTACCAGAGTTAGATTTTGACCCAACACAGATCCCATTACATTTTGGAGGTGATCTGAAATGGGATCTGGATCTAGGATTTTTTTTTTTTTTTTAAAGGATTCCTCAAGACCAAAAATGTTCAACGCAAAGAGTGTAAAGGCTAAATCAGTTCCATTAACCCTAACAAATGGTGACATTATGATGAGAATTCTAACGATTATTTTTCAGATGACTCTTGGGTCATTGTCACCTTATATGTTGCATCTTGTATTTTTTTTTTAGCAGTGTTACGTTCACCTGCTTACAATGATGCTAAACATTGGTCTAGCATTGGAACATGGAGCAGTGAGCTTTAACCCTAAACCTCAAAAGGGAAGTCGCAGGTCATAAAACCCAAATAATGAACTACAATATTCTGTATTGCTCCATAAGGTGAGGTTGCAATGTTGAGTTACTCCAAAATTTGAAACCAGTTACCTATAAAAGCTACTCACCCATGGTAGAATCACAAAAATCAGAGAAAAATGAAATGAAACAAACTCAAGGAAGGAACCTCAGCTTGTGCGAGAGGTTGAGAGATACTGGCTAGATATAGTCGGCCTAACTTCAACGCACAGTTCGGGTACTGGAACCAGTCTTCCTGAGAGGGGTTGGCCTTTTTCTATGCTGGACTTGTCCCAGGTGAGAGGCGGAGAACAGGTGCGGGCTTATTAATAGCTCCCCGTTTCTCAGCCAATGTGTTGGTGTTTACCCCGGTGGACAAAAGGGTTGTTTCACTGCGCCTTCGAGTTGGGGAACGGGTCCTGACTGTGGTTTGCGCCTATGTGTTAGGTGTAGCGTGGTGGACCCAGACGCAGACAAAGACCAACGTGGTTTTCAGTGAAATAGGTTTTATTGCCAGAAATGTGCAAGGGCAGGCAGGCGGGAGCAGGCAGCAGTGGGTGGAGGGGCTGGCAAGCAGGCAGGCAGGCAGGCAGTAGTGGTCCAGGAATACTGGCGAGAGAGAAAAACAGTTAGTACAGAACCAACTAGGAAATAACATAAGTCACAATCCTCAACAGAGCAGTGTCTAGTGTGGACTCATTCAAGTTCCTGGGAACCACAATCTCCCAGGACCTGAAGTGGACCTCCCACATAGACTGTCAGGAAAAAGGCCCAGCAGAGTTTGTACTTTCTGCGTCAGCTGAGGAAGTTCAACCTGCCT
>KV751402.1:1158008-1178659 GCA_001698575.1 Mola mola
GCTACTCTTTCCCAAGTCTTCATTGTGTGGCTCATCAGCTCTATCCCTCTGTAGCTGCTGCAACTTTGCATATAACCCTTGTTCTTAAAGATTAAAGAGAACATTTCTCTGGCATCTTCTCACTGTCCAAGACCATGTTGAACAGTTTTGTCAAAAACTCCACTGCCCTCTCTCCTTGACACTTCAGTACCTCTACCGATATGTCATCAAGACCAGCTGCCTTTCCTTCATCCTCCTCAAAGCTTCTCTCGCTTCATCTTTACTAATCTTTCCAACTTCCTGTTCCAGTTTTCACCTCCTCCACCCTTCCTTCCCTCTCTATTTCTTTATTTATCAGCTCCTCAAAGTACTTTTTCCATCTTCTCAGCGCACTCACCTTACTTGTTTGTATATGTCCATCCCTGTCCTTAATCACCCTAACCTCCTTGTCATCCTTCCAAATGATCCCACTGCCTCACAAGGCATCATCTTATTTATCTGAGCTCTTATAGCCTCACGCTACTGCTAGAGCACTGAGGTCTTCCAACCAGTTGCTCCTGGCAGTACCTACGCCGAGACTAAGTACAGGGGGAGACAGAGGCTTTTCAGTGGTGGCCCCGAAGCTGTGGAATAGCCTACTTCTTCAAATCGAAGCGCAACAACCACTTGAGGAATTTCAAAACTTTGCCGAAAACCCATGTTTTCTGTTTGGTGTTCAGTCCCAGCTAGGCAAGACACTTTGGCTTTTACGGAATTCGTTTTACTTTGTTTTTACAATGATTTTATTGCTGCTTTATTGATTTTACTTGCTTATTTATTTTTTCTATTCATTATTATGTTTAACTTTTATTATAGCCTCTTTATATATGTTACATACTCAGAGATTGCTGATGATATTAAATTTTAATTAGTGTGCAGCGATTCGGTCAACTGATGTTGTGTAAATGGGCTATATGAATAAACTTTGTCTTGCCTTGACTTCCTTAGTGTCCAACTCTCATACAGCTTATCATACGCCCTCTGTTTAGCCTCTGCCACCTCTCTCTTCGCCTTACGATATATCTCCTTGTATTCCTGTCAACTTTCTTCTCTGATCTCTTTAAGACTGCATCATCTACGCGCCAAAATTTCTCTTTCTCTTCCAACTCACCTCCAACTTGTGGGGCATAACCACTGACAACATTTATCATCACGCCTTTTCACCTCTACAACATCTTTTGCATACTCCTCCTCCCTATCCACACCATGATAGTACAGCTTGAACCCTGCTCCAATGTCTCTAACCTTGTTGCCCTTCCACCTGGTTTCGTGTCCACACAAAACATCTACCTTCCTTCACTGCATCATGTCAGCCAGCTCTCTACCTTTGCCTGTCATCGTGCCAAAATTTAGAGTTCCTACTCTCAAACCTTGATTTCTCTCTTCCTACTCTCTTGACTTTCCTCTTCTCTCTCAGTCTCCTAACGCGTTTCCCTCCTCTTGTTTTTCGACTACTGCCGGTACCCTTTTTGTCAACAGCACCAGTGGCGGTCATTGTTGACATGGGCCCAGACTAGAAATCAGTTTTTGTGATTCCCATGTTTTATTTGGTTCAATTTTTACACCGGATGCCCTCCTTGACACAACTCTCGCTATATATCTTGGCCTGGGACCGGCACTAGAAATAAACTGGCTTGTGACCTCTAGTGGCTGGTTTAATTTTTAAAATTTTTTTTAAATTGTATTTATGATTTTATATCAAGAAACAAGATTGCTCTCGCTCCAATATGAACACATAAAGGATGTCCTCTCTTTTATTTTCCTTATAAAACTACTACTACTTATTAAGCTAAAATAATTAAAAGTTTTCGTTTCATTAAATGATGGGTATTTAGGTTCAAATTACAGATTGTTTAATCGTTAATTTTATTCTGATTATTTTTGACCTTCATGAGCCCCTGCTGGGCCCCAGAAAGCTAGTCTGGTTTCTACCTCCTTATGGACTCTGTCCACGGCAGTGACTTTATTGGCACCTGCAGTTCATGTTCTCAGTGACAATAGTTATGTTTACATGGACACAAATATTCTGAAAAAAATGCTTCATATAAACACGTCAATTGGACGATTCTGATCCGACTTCCTGTTTGGGGTAAAATTACCCTCACTGCGCATGTGTGCCGCTCATTTCCTCCTGCTCTTTCCTCCTGTAATTCAGGAACATTATGCATTGCTGAGCCCGTAGCTTGATCACGACTAAACAAAAGTAGGGCTTTCAGAACCTGGTGCAGGTCCATTCTTTAAGAGTACGGAGTTTAAATTGCAGGAAAAAGCGCAAAAGTGTAAAGTGTAGCCACATTGGAGTTTGTTTACAGCACCGGTGGAAGTACAACTTCATTATCTGCGGTTATTTTAGGGAAATTAGACAAATCTGCGCATGTCAAAATGTGGTTATTCTGATTAAAGCCTGGTGCATGTGTACGCACGTCATGATCGGTTTATTTGATTTAGTATCCATATAAAGTTTGGTTCGGACTTTCCAATCCCTCAAATTTTTAATCTGATTAAGAAATTTTGTGCATATAAACATATCTAGTGTTTGTCTAGTGTTTATCGGACAAACCTCAGGAGGTCACTGTTGAGTACTTCAGCTGTGTCCTTTGAGGGCATCTGTGTGCGTGGAGGGAAAAAAATATATTTTTTATTAATAAAATGCAGTGTTGTTTTTGTTGAATTTTCTCCTGAGGCAGTAATTAAATTTAACTTTGATCTGTGGTGGAAAAATGTACAGCACATTAAAAAAATAATCAGCTATAAACACATTTCTGCTTCAGAAGGTGCTCAGTGAACTGATTTAAAATTTCCTGTCACACATTGTTAGCAAATGTTTGGAGGGACAAAGTTGTGTAACATGTTTTCAGTGACACATATTTGTACAAACACTACTTATTTGGTGAACATAAAGTCATTTTAACAAATAAGGGAAAACCCTGAATTGCTTAATGACCATGTTTTGTTTTATGCAACCTTTGGACAGTTCTTTACAAGGCAATCAACAAACATCTGTATTAACTGTATCTAACTAACTGTAAACAATGACACGCTCTCCTATTTTGTTTTGTATGCATTTCATCTAGTTTTTAGGTTTAAGTTTATTTCATTTCATCATTTAAAGTCAGATTAAGTCCAGACGATAGGTTTGTTTGCTCAATTGATTTCTGCAAATGATTACCAAGAAGGGAAGAAAAACAAATAAAACTTTACAGGAATACACATGTTGTCACTGGAAGGTAAACGTAGAAAAGCATAAAAAATGCAGGGGCAGAGGAAACTACTGAAACGAAATTGCACTGCTTGATAAAACCCTTTAAAAGTAGACTATAGTTCACATTTTTATATTATTTTGCTTAATCCTTTCCGTGATTTATTGAATTTCTTTACAAATATGAATCTTAAACATGCATATTCCAATATAAGTGTGTTATAAGTTGTGTGTAATCACTTCTCTTTTGAGCCTGTGAAGCTCAGATTGGAGGCTGGAACAGACTTGCGTTAATCATTGGGTAATCTCCGCTTGCCTTTTGGCATCCATAGTTTCTCTCTCGCTCTCTCTCTCTCTCTCTGCATAAGTGTTTCATTCTCCAGTATCTTCCTCTGTTTCTCAGTTCATGGCAATGAAGACAAAATGCACGCACTAACCCAAAGCTGTGTTCTATTTTTGTGGATGCATGCGCTGACCGTGGTGCAAAGTCTTGGTAGGACTGAGCAGCCCAAGTCGTACGTGTACTCATTTTTTATCTCATTGTTGAATAGTTCATATGTCTTCTTGTTTGTCATTGTTCCACAGACTGCAGACTGCAGACATTTTTAAATAGTGACCTGTATGACTCAAATTTTGAGACAAGTACTCTGGAGGCCAGCTACCCTGATGGGAAACAAGTGAGAGTGGGCTGCAATGTTGGCTACAGTGGCTTTTTCAAACTCATCTGTGAGGATGGAATATGGAACAAGAGAGGCAAAAACTGTGAACGTAAGTTCTACCCTTTTGCTGTATGGAAATGTATTTATTCTGCTATTATGAGTCATAATCAGTGTGCATCATAACATTTTGTTGAGTGAGTGCCTAATGTGAGAAGTGTTGAAACTTTATTGTGTTATTATTGTTTATCTTATAAATAACAAGTGTATTTATTATGCAGATAAACTACTTCTGCAATTTAGGCCTTAACAGTATCTTTACTAATATTTTGTATTATCTTTACATTTGAAGCAAGGTTTTGCGGTCATCCTGGCGATGCCCAGTTTGCAGATTTTCATCTGGAAAAGGGACAAGATTTTGTCTTTGGATCAAAAGTTGTGTACACCTGCCAGAAAGGGTAAGAAAATATTTATAATCACACATTTCACTGGTTGCTTTCTAATTATCTTTGTGCTTTAGTGACATTTTTTTTTAACATATTTTCTACATTGTAATTGTGCCAGTTATCAAATGGTCAGTCGAGTGAACTACCGCCACTGCATGGCTGAAGGCTGGGATGGTGTTGTTCCTATCTGTGAAGGTAAGAAATGTGGGATCAGACACGCTGTATTTAAATCTTTGTGTCATTCCTTAGATTTATTCTCTTTTAATCACATTTGTCGTTCTAGCCCAGCAGTGCCCAGTGATTCACGTGAAAAGTAATGTCCAGGTGAATGGGGACCTAGAGGAAGCAACTTATGGCAATGTGATTCGATTTAGCTGCAAATATAGCTCCCAATATCTGATTGGGCCAACGGAGCTCTATTGTGACGAAAATGGAGATTGGAGCGGGGAACCACCGGAATGCCAAGGTAACACATCCAAAAGAAAACAAGAAGCACATTAACACATTTACTTCTTTCTTTTACAAATGAAAGGAGGAGAAGGGACCGAAAGGCCACCCACATAGACCTGAGGTGCCATAGCAACCACAATTACTCACACAGCAAATAAGTAAGACCCAAAACAACCAATGAACAACCAATTGAACTTGCTGTTTTAAGCTGTCAAAAGTAGCTGGAATGTCATAGTCTCCTCTTCAACTACTCTGGAGTGTCTGACCCAAGACGACTAGTGTGCCCTGTACATAGTGTATATGGAATATCTTGTACACCTTCAGCATGACAAAATGTTGCTACACCAGGACCTGGGATGGGAAGAAGTTCTCTCCAGACAAGTTTTAGGTCTTAAGAAAGAGTTTGACTATTTTGAAAGAATTGACTTTTTCGCAGATAGTTACAGAATATTAGAAGATACCACCACATGCTTTCCATTAAAACCAACCATGACAGCCAGCAGATGGTTAGCTAGATGATCTTATCATAAAGAACAAGCAAAACAACAGCATTCTCATTTCTGATGACGAGGTGAGTTGACTGAGAGGTTTCAATAAGGAAATCAATGCACCATCCCAGAAACATCCCAGAAACACAAGACTACTGAAAGAAACCCTGCTGAAACTGCCTTTACAGCAGAGACATGAAATAAAATGAGAAATAGGAGAGTAGATATGCCGCAAAGATCCCCAGTGACAAAAACAAAAACCTGTTCAACATCTTGAATATTGTCACTGAAAGTTCTACAGAAAAGTTGGAAGCTGATGGGTACAATATGATATCATTCATGGTCATTTGCCTTTTTGTTGAACAACAAGTTCAGTTAAATTCATGTTTCTGTTTATTTTTAACCAGAAATAAAATGTGCAAAGCCTACCATTGACAATGGTTATGTTGTTGGAGGTGTTGTTGAGTACAATGAAAATGAAGTCCTCCATTATAAGTGCAATCCTAAATATTCGCGCTCTGAGGAGAGAATTCCAAGATGCGGAAAAGTAGGTACAAGAGCTGGGTGGAGCCCCACGCCTTTGTGTGAACGTAAGTATAATGTGAGAAATTTACTTGTTACATCATACTGATTAGTAAAATTGGTGCTGAATAAATGGATTAATAGGCTGGATACAGATTATATGTTTTATTTCCCAACAAATGCAGTCACAAAATGCAGACTGGACCTGCCAGCAACTGACAGAACAACATACGACCCTCCATATACAAATGTGTTTCTCCCTGGCGAGACAGTAAGAGTCAACTGTGATGAGAAGTCCTGGATTTCTAATACAGACACAACCAGTGTAGAAACCACATGTGGGGAAGATGGTCAATGGACAATCACACCAGTATGCAAAGGTGAAAACAAACAAACAAAAAAAAAGAGTTAAATGAACTTTTCTGAAGCAGATGATGCGATTGTTGCTCTGTGATGTGTGTGTGGTTCATTAACCCATCATGATTAATCTAATGTCATCTTGAAGACACACAAGTCTCTCTCTTTCTCCAGAGGTTGTGTGCAACCGTCATCAAGAAAACAATGTGAGAGACTGGCATGTCGAGTGGTGGCGGCAGCCATTAAGATTGGGTGATACCGTACGGTATAGTTGTGTGTCAGGCTTCAGGAGCACAGATGGCTCCTATTCTGGAAAATGCACCAGAAGTGGGTGGACACCAAAACCACTTTGTTCAGGTATTGCGATGCTAACATTGTGTTTACAACACTCCTGTTTATTTTGGATCTGTTTATGAAAGTGGCAAAGCTTTTAACCCAGTAGACTCTCAAATCTAGCCTGGTCCCTGTCTAAGATTGCAACAGTATTTATTCACCTTTCGACATTGAAGCTCTGCCCGAAAAAACTCTTGCCTGAAACTCTTGAACTACAAGGCAAATATGTAGTTCTCTGTCAGGCTAAGTTTAGACAAAGTCTTTCCTTTGTTTAAAAAAAGGAAATTGTGGTCATACAGTCATATGATCATGGATCCACAAAAATGACTGAAAATGCCAATATTGTGGGATGTTGTTCACCCTCAGTAAAGAAAAACATTACTTGTTCTACTATCATTGTGTGTTGTTAGCTGCCCTCTGCTGTTGTCCTAAACAGGTTCCTTTCTTATTAAGAGGGGGTCCATAGGCCCAAGTGTCCTTTTTGGAACTCTTTTAATGTGTTTCAGTAGGAGGAGCCTCAGTCTAATTTAAATTTCTCACATTTTAGTTTCCACCGGAACTAAAGTTCCTTACATTAATAGTAATCAATAGCCCAGAAATAACAGCTTGCTGAATACAAGCCTCACAGCTGCTAAAACCTAAAAGTATTCTCCAGGCAGTGGGAAGCAGCAGTATGAACATACACTTTTGAGGCAGACATTTCTTGTAACGTCTGTGTTGTGGCCTACTTGTACTACACATAATAAGAAACAGTGACATTAAAAGGAGAGAATAGGGAGGAAAAGACTAAATTAATCTTTACTTTAGAAGCTGTTTCATTTAATCTAGTTGGACATTTAAAAACAACTAAACCATTTGTCCATAAGTGCCTTTCAATTTCCTATTTCATGTCTGATGACGAGGTGAGTTGACTGAGAGGTTTCAATAAGGAAATCAATGCACCATCCCAGAAACATCCCAGAAACACAAGACTACTGAAAGAAACCCTGCTGAAACTGCCTTTACAGCAGAGACATGAAATAAAATGAGAAATAGGAGAGTAGATATGCCGCAAAGATCCCCAGTGACAAAAACAAAAACCTGTTCAACATCTTGAATATGGTAAGATTGTCACTGAAAGTTCTACAGAAAAGTTGGAAGCTGATGGGTACAATATGATATCATTCATGGTCATTTGCCTTTTTGTTGAACAACAAGTTCAGTTAAATTCATGTTTCTGTTTATTTTTAACCAGAAATAAAATGTGCAAAGCCTACCATTGACAATGGTTATGTTGTTGGAGATGGCCTTGAGTACCGTGTAAATGAAGTCCTCCATTATAAGTGCAATCCTAAATATTCGTGATGTGTGTGTGGTTCATTAACCCATCATGATTAATGATGGGTTAATGTGGGAAGCAGCAGTATGAACATACACTTTTGAGGCAGACATTTCTTGTAACGTCTGTGTTGTGGCCTACTTGTCCTACACATAATAAGAAACAGTGACATTAAAAGGAGAGAATAGGGAGGAAAAGACTAAATTAATCTTTACTTTAGAAGCTGTTTCATTTACTCTAGTTGGAAATTTAAAAAAAACTAAACCATTTGTCCATAGGTGCCTTTCAATTTCCTATTTCAACCTTGTGGTAATTCTGAAACTACTCTCACATTCATTTTGCTCAGTCATGTTATATATTTACTAGTTCATCTCAAAAATTAAAATATTGGTATTTTTCAAATACTTAAGAAAGTAAACATTAAATATATTCTAGACTCATTACATATAAACTAAAATTTCTCAAGCATTTCACTATTTTATTTGAATAATTATGAACTACAGCTTTAAAAATAGAAACACACAAATCAAATTATTACAATATTTATTCCTTTAACTAACTTTAACTAACTAAAATAAGTCATGTTGCATGATATTCTAGTTTTTAAAGATGCACTGCATCACTTAGAGTCCCAATTTTTAAAAGTTGTTTCTATATTTCTGTGTACTAAGAAGTGAGAAATGAATGTGAACAGTAGTGTATGACTTCTTTTTTTGTTCACATTTTTTTTCCCAGAAACAATATGTGACAGAGTGGAAATCGAGAATGCAGTCAACACTGTGCTTATTTTTGTTTTAAGTGTATTGATTTGAAACAGATTTGAACAAGCTACCCTAGGCTGAAATTAAGTGACTACTCACATTGAAAACAGTAAAACTGTCTGTTAAATAATGAGTACACACAAAAACCTCCAAACTACTACAACTCTGACGTGTAAACAAAATCTGGTTATTTTCAATCTTTTTTTTGCAGAGATAACATGCAAAGTAAAATATTACGCAGACTTTGCAGACATTGATGGAGTTGTGAAGTCAGTATATAAATACAATGAGAAGGTCCACTATACCTGCAAATATGGTAATGCAGGTTTCACTCTAACGTGTTGGGATAGAGGTTGGACTGGAGAGGCCCGTTGTCCAAGTAAGCAAATACAATTAAAATTTCTTCCATCCTTGTGTAAACTATTTTTAAAGCGCACATGATGTCAGGTGTATATATGTAGATATTTTAACAGGCTGGACCAAAGTTTACAGTTTTGATAGCTCACAATCAACCCCGGACAACAGACTATTGAGATCAATCACTTTGAGTCAAAGCCAAGAATCGTTGTGCCTTTAGTGTTAAAACAACTACTGTATGTATATCTTTTAGGTTTGCAAAAATTTATTAGCAGTCCTTTTGATCAATTATCGTAAGGATGCATGTAATACAGAATGTCAACAAGCCAGTTAAAACTTGAAATTGATAGTCTCCTAAAAATGTACACGCTTAGCGGGAACAACAGTTCTGTGCCTTTTCTGTGCCTGTGTAACTTTTAGCAAATTAGAACAGCTGCTGGTTGTGTAAAGCTCATTTAATTTGTTTCAGGGCCCTCGTGTGGAATACCTGTCATCGACAATGCAAATCAATCTTTATAAATGTTGCATGTGTATGTGCTCATTCTGGAAAATCTTGCACATCATCCTACGTTATATGAATTGTATGTTTGTGTAACTTTTAGCAAATTAGAACAGCTGCTGGTTGTGTAAAGCTCATTTAATTTGTTTCAGGGCCCTCGTGTGGAAAACCTGTCATCGACAATGCAAATATACCAAATAGACTGAAGACAAGTTACACCCATGGAGAGCAGATCCAGTATGCATGCTCTCACATCAGGGAACAACGTTATACTATCACCTGTGAGAACGGTGTTTGGCATGATATTAAGAAATGTACAGGTAAGTACACACACTCTGCTATGATTGGACTTTAATAAAAGTATTAGTATAAGTATAGGTTTTAAAAAAAACAGCTAATGAATTATCTGTGTTAATGAACTCTTTTTTTTAATCGATACTGTTTGTCACACATGTCAGCATAAATGACCAGCTAAAAGCTAATGCCAGCAAGTCAACACGCGTGTTGTACGTCCAGATATGTTCAGCAAGCTGTACCTTGTTTTTAAACATTAAAAAAACCCCGCTTCATAAAGCTTGTCCGGCTTGAGATCCCAAATTGTTTGAGTACAACAATTTTTGATTACAAATTATCCTGAGGTGGGCATGAATGTGTAAATTGCAAATACTGCCAGTGATGAAAAAACACATTTGCAAACTTGGTTGCACTTGAAAGTGAGGATCACTGAAGTCAGAAGGGACTCTGACCAACAAACAGCCAGGGCTCTTGAGGCTTGAGTTTGATTAAATAAAACACTGACTGGGAGAGGAGACAATGGCGAGTGTTAAAGCAGACGAGAGTGAATCAAGAAAAAGATAAAGTTGGGGCCATGAATGATAAAACACTAGCAGCGGTAGTAGTAGTAGAGTAGCGGGGGCCTTTTTTGGAAACAGAGTCACTGATCTGTAAACGATGCAAGAAAAATTACTGCTCAAAATGCCTTAATAAGGATGAAGACAAATACGCGATCCTACAGAAAAGAGACATGGGTATAATGTGGTTTTGTCCATGCTGTGAAGAATGTGTGGAAAAGACGGAGCAGGTGACAGCGGAGAAATGCCAACGAATTATCCATTATTTGAGAAACAAATGCTGGAGTTGGAATTGACGTTGAAAAGAAAGTGTGACGAGAAAAGTGTTGTGGAAATCATACAGGAAAAAATGACACCAAGTTGTGTTGATGTAGTTAAAAACTTGCCCTTGCCACTTGATAAAAGGAAATCAGGAGAACTGAACATTGTACTGTTTGGAATAGAGGAGGACAATTTGGACAACAGAGAAGAAAGACAACAAAAGACCGAAAAATCAGAAATCAGTTGATAATGTAGTGAATTATATTGTAGGTGAATTGATGGTTCAGCGTGTGGAAGAGGAGAAGGATAGAGGTGCAATAGTTGATAGTTCACTCGAATTCTGTACACCCATTTCAAATAGAATTTAAAAAAAACACACTTCCATGCTGGCAATAATCAGGAGAACTTTTCAAAATTCCATAAATAAATATTTCTACCACTATATAAATCTTGGATGAGATCTCATCTCACTCTTGTGTCCTGATAAACTGAAGTATATAGATAAAATTGAGAAAGTCCAGAGAATAGCTACTAAATGAATAACAGGTTTGAAGGAGTTGACATATGAGCAGAGGTTAATGAAATCACAACTGCCAACTTTTAGAAGATAGAGGGGAGACATGATCAAAGTTTATGAGCTGGTTCACAAAAAGTATGATGTTGCATCTGAGTTTATTGTTCACTTTTGGAATATGTATGAGTTAAGAGCGAATTCCTTAAAACTACTTCAGCGGTCTGGTCTAGAGGACTAATCCTGTGCGCAGTACCAGAATAATTTCATTAAAATTCATTAAAATAAAAATAAATGGCCACTTATTTAATCCTTTAGGTGTTTCAACAAACAGACCATCCCTATTGCCATCAATGCACTGTTATTGTCGTTTCATTGATGATGTCTGAATATGACTGAATTATTTTTCTTCGTCATTATCAGAATGTCCAGAAGCTAAAATTGAAAATGGATTTGTGGTTGGCCCACACAACGGCTTGCTGTACTACACCTGCAATGAAGGCTATAAGCTTTTCACCGGCGGCTGGTGGGGTGAAGCCAAGTGTGATAAAGGGGTGGTGTCTGGACTTGGAGAATGCATCGGTACTGAACCTTTAATGCCTTACAGATGTGGCTGTAACTGACAGGAATTGAACTGTTCATTGGAGGGAATGCATTTCCCTGCATTCCTCACAGAAAATTACATTTGAAACGATAGCAGCCACAGCATATTTATGAACAATTTATGTGTTAGACTTATGAAGGGTGATTGAGAGAGAAATATTTTTTTCTAATAACATACTGTGTGTAATTGTATCCTCTCTAGAGGAAAGTAAATGTGGAAAAATCCCTGTGATTCCAAATGGGGAAGTCCTAGCTAGAGAGAGAGTGGACCCAGAAGACGAAAGAAGGATCACTTGCGAGCAAGGATTCGTTGCTCAGGTTTACACCTTAACTTGTCGTGGAGGACAATGGAGTTCAGGTCAATTTCAGCTCAACGATGTCTGTAAACGTGAGTCATTCAGAATAAATATATCAGTATTACAGAGGATAAAATATTAAAGGCTTACGGGGTGGAATATAATACCGGACATGTTTTTATCTTTTGTAGCTACGGACAGTAACTGCGGTGCCCCACCTAAAGTTGACAATGCAGTAATTCGTTCTTCATACAAGAAGGAATACTTGTCAAACTCTTCAGTAACTTATCTGTGCCGTGATAAGTATAAAATTGTGGACGAAAACACTCTACGATGCCAAGATGGAGAATGGGAGAAGAAGAACATTACATGCTCAAGTACGTAAATCCTCAAGCATTTCCCAAAGATCAGACAGAACAGTCTCAAAAGTATGCCAGTCACAAAGCAAATGTTTGTAGTCTGAGTTATCAAGTTTCCGAATGCCATGAAAAATGTACAGCAAAAATGTTGTCTTTAGCAGTACAGTATTCCCTTGAACTCTTTCATGTCACTGTGTGTCAGCCAGCGAGGTTAAAGGGGAATTTATTTTAAATGATAAAAATTCCAAATGTGCTACAGAAAAAGCAGTATAGATTTTAAAACATTTCCGTATTAATCCGTATTAATTAATGTAGTGAGGGAAAAGCTGTGCTGAAACTCGACAATCCAATGTGTTATTTTGTAATGAGAGCTCCACAGAACTAAACCCGAAACATTTACTCTTCCCCCTGGTGGCAGGTCGCAGTATAGGCTGTAAAAGACACCCTTCAATGTTATCAGAAAGGGAAATGGGTGGGAAACTTAAAACCTCAAGGATGTGTCAAACACATTTTAGCCATGTTATATAAAAACTACTTAATGAATTTCAAAATAAAACTTGGTGGGAAAATGGGGACAGGGCTGAAGAAGAACCCATTAAATGTTGGTTGTATCTGGATAAAGGGGTGGAGGCTGAATTTTAATTTCAGGGAGTTTTTGGGTCTGGGTGGAAGTAATGCTACCATTGAGTGCCACATTTCATTCCATTTCATACCATAAAACAGAGGTAAAACATTATGATTGACAGCTCAGCTGGTGTTTGGAAGGGAATGCCAGACTGTTGCTCCACCTGATTACTACTATGCAGACTCATTGCTCCAAACATTGTCCCCCGTGCAGAATAGCTCTCATATATTTTAACTTTATTTTTGCATCACAGAAAATAACAATAATAAAAAATAATTATGATAAAAATCATCAAAAATAATGATAAAAATAATCATTGATCTTTAATATTATTTTTAACAGGCTAACACAAGGCAGAATATGTACTGAATTTAGCTTTTTGGGGGAAATTTAAATGGTACTCCAAAGAAAGGACACAGCTAGAGCATGAATTGCAAGCATATAGCATGTAATAGAATCTAACATAATCCAGGCAGCAACGGCATCCACATCTTAATTACTGCTTCATTTCTATGACACAATGTTTGTGCAACAATATATTTCTTTTTATAATTTCCAGCATACTGTGTCAATTTCGAAGATGAGGAAAAAACAATTATCGCTTCTGCGGAAAAAGAACAATATCTGAATGAGGAAGTCATACAGTATCAATGCGCAGCTAGTGCAGAAAGTGGCAAAGCAACATGCATTGACGGCAAGTGGAACAAAACAATGACATGTGAAGGTAAGATAAGAGTAAGATAGCATGAAGGAACTGTTTTGTTTCTACTAAAGTACACCATGCCACTGTACACGTATACTATGTGCTCATGGACGAGAGAGGCTCGTGCTTATGGCAGAGTGGGATGTAAATATTACTGGCATCTTCCGTAGTTGTGCCCCCAACTTTAGCTTAGTTACTGGCTAGCCTGTCATCCATAGATGCTCACTGATGTGTTCCTTCACGAGAGTTCCCACTAAGAGTTACAGTATTTGTCGCCATCTACATTGTGAGAAAAAAAAGGACAAACTTGACAATGAAAACACACCAACATTGAAGAGTTGGTTAAATCAAGTCAGTATTTCTGTCTTTCGAGTCACTACCAACTCAGCTTTATAGAATTCACTGTATGGACTACACCACACCATGAGCCATAAAACAAACCATATTATCTTTGTTTATAACAAAAAATTAAAAAAAAAAAAACTTTTTTACAACTGGATTCATGATGCATGTTGATCATGATGATACTAAACATAGACATTTTGTTTCTCCACAGTTCCAGCCAAGAACAGTGATGCCGATCGTGTTCTACATTGATGGAATCCTTAATAATAATCCTTATATTTTTGCATTGCTGATTTGGGAAGAACACGAGGAATGAAAACTTAATTTGCCATGTGTGCTGTGTTTTTTGTAATGCATCACACAACATAAGCTCCTGATACAAGAAAATGTTGAATTACTGAATCAAAAGCATCGCAGACATTGAATCATGGGGCTTTGTAATATTATGCTGTGTGTTTTATTATGAATAACTGCAGTGTATGGAGTTTTAAAAAAATTGTGCACTTCAAACATTTCCAGGATGGAATTGTTGTGTCAAGCTGTATATTGATGAAGACATAATAACATTCAGTAGTGACCTACGCAGGTTAAATCCTACAAAAACACTAAAAAAATTTCAAAAGAAATTTCAGGATCTTCAAATTTTCAAGAAAATGACTTCATCTGTGTTAGTTTTCTGAATTCAAGATGTCTGAACACCTTATAAATCTTAATTATCCACTACAGTTTTTCAGGAAACGTGTATTTATGGAAAACATTAGAGGCCAAAATGAATGGAAAAAATAAACTAAATTAAAGCACAAGCCATTTCAATTTTTACATGTGTTTCTTTTTTAAATTGTGGAACAAACTCTTCCAAAAAATTGCTAATAATACATATAAACATTTATAAATATATTATGTGCATATGATTTTACATGCAAATTACAGAATTACAAAAAAGCAATATCTTAAATGTGTTTTGAGAAAGATTTAGCAACAAGCTTTTGAGTTTTCTACATTTACAGACACTTGTCAGTTTTCATTTTGGTAACTGTGAATGTTTTGAGTTTAGAAGGAAAAAAATAATGTCATTCATTTAATTCTGTTAACTAATCATGATGCAAATACTGAAACTAAACTGCATTTTTTCAGTCTGTTTCCAGTGCTACTTATGTCATCCGTGATTTTTAACAAAGATGTGTAGAATACTAGAACAAAGGCTAGGTGATGTCAAACTTGGGGTTCAGCATATAGCAGCTTCAGGACGACTGAAGGTCAACCCAATGTTGTAAAAATGGAGAAACACCGGTGACAGTGACACATGTTTTGATGGAATTCAATTGTGAAAGTTCCTCAGAGGCATTTTCCACTGGATATACTTTGAATCATTCCAGTACAAATAAACAGTTCCGTCAGTTCTCTCAGTAAAATCTAATCTAATAGCTTCACTGATTGATTGTTCCACCAAATGATTTTTATGCAGGAGTTTGTACATAGTTTCAACACTGAATGTGATAATCAGTGCTGGACAGAATTTGTTTAATCAACAGCAAGAAATTCATAAACTAAAAATCAATTGGAATTTATGTCTGCCTTAAGGCGGTTGTTGATTTCAATTATAACGTCTTATATTTTTATTATGTTTTTATTTAAACTTCCCTGGGTTACCATGTTAAGTCAAATTTTGATGTGAAATATGATAAATGTTTTCAGTCATCTGTCCTTAGTCTTTTCTCCAACTTCTTAGACAGGAATAATCACTTAATGCAGGACAGAAGCGCTTCTTTTGAAGAGTTTGTTATTTCCCTTAGTTGATTCCCTTAGTTTGATAGAATAGGATACCATAGGAACAGACCTAGATTCAGATGAGTCTGTAAAAGTATTATTATTGTTCACGTTACTGTAAGCAAGCATTTCTGGAGTGTCCAGTGTTGTGAGCTGTGTTTACCACGGGTGTTCTCATGTGTCATGCTGTGGCCATGCAGTCTCTATATTGTGCAATCTCCAATGGACAGTCCATGCCATGACCATTGGTTGTCCCAGAGGACTGAGGCTGGGAACAAAAACATCAACCAAACAGAAAGAATTTGCCAGAGAGGCATTAGGACTCAGACTAGTTCCTTTTGTTTCTCCATGTGTGGGGGAGTCTGCACATTTCTTTATCACAGAATGGTAAGACTCACTTTCTTTTCCTTTTAATACTCTCTAAATGAGTAACAGGATGAGTGGCCAGAAAGCTAATACCATGTTTTAATTTTTGTTATTGCCTTGTTAAGTAGGGTTAGTGAATGCATAGGGGGGTGTGCTTGATATACTGCAGTGTTGCGGTTAGACTCTTCACATATCTTCTTGTTTTCATATGACTCTGATTCTTTCCCATGTGTTAGCAACTTGTTTAAGGCTCCCAGATGTTCTTCATGCCCACTTGTCAGACGAGGGCAAAACAGTCGAGTACCAAGAGATGTGATATATTTCCTGTGTCAAATTGGTTATGTTGTGGCAGCATAAGGAAAAACACAGGAGACGAAGGTGAGTTTAAACTTTATTTCTCAGCTCCAAAACCAAACTGAAACAGGAACAATTTTGAATCTGGAATGTAAACCACACCCCCAGCTCACAGCCCTGCTGGGTGAGAGGTATAGCCCCTAGTGTCCGCCACACAGCCCCCCCGCCGAACACCCAGAAGGGGACTCCTGGAAAGAAAATCAGTCTCTCAATGGAGGCTTAAGCAGCCTGCCATAACGGCTACACAGTGCCTCAGCTGAAACAGCAGGAGAAACACAGTCCAATGCTAGCTGAGAAGCAGAATGCTGAACCTGTGAAGACACTGCAGGGGTCCTGGAAGGAGGGCGACCCCGACGGGGAACCTGGCCGGAAACACAACTTCATTTGCTACCCTGGGCGCCGGTTTAAGTCTATCAAGCGTGACACGCACCCATATCCAGCACAAAACCAATAGGACCCATCTCAAGAACCCAAAATGGGCCATTGTATGGGGGTTGGAGGGGCAAGCGGTGAGCATCATGTCGCACAAAAACAAAACGAGCCGACATGAGCTCCGCAGGCACGAACGACCACAGAAAACAATGGTGAATGGGTCTGGAACCCGAGTGCTGTCAGACAAAAAAGGATAAACGGCCAGACGGGGTTGAGGAGCAGAGGTCCCAGGCAAAAATTCCCCAGGGACGCTCAGAACCAGCTCAGTGGGCAAAGTGTCGAGGTCCTCCTTAGGAGCCAAACGCAACCCGAGTATAACCCAAGGTAAACGGTCCACCCAGTTACCAACCGAGAGTGCAGCGCACAGCGCTGTCTTGAATGACCGGTGAAATCGTTCACACAAGCCATTAGCCTAGGGGTGGTATGCGGTAGTGCGGTGCACCTGCACACCCAATGATCGCGCAAGTGCTGACCAGAGCTGGGGACCCATGTCTGAGGTGATATCTGACGGAGTGCTGAAACGGCAACCCAGGAGGAAAGAAACGCGCATGCAAATGTCCGAGGATGTTGTGGAGGACAGAGGGACTGTTTCTGGCCACCTGGTGGTCCAATCTACCATTGTGAGCAGGTGCGTAAAACCCTGTAAAGAAGGTAGAGGGCCCACTAGGTCTACATGCACGTGGTTGAAACGTCTGGCCGTGATCGGAAATGGTTCGAGGGGCAACTTAGTGTGCTGGTGGACCTTAGCACGCTGGCTGGCACGCCACACATGCAGCCGCCCACCCCTTGATGTCCTTGCGGAGGCCAGGCCAGACGAGCTTGGAACCGACCAACTTCACCGATACCCGAACTCCAGGGTGCGAGAGGGAGTGAATCGATTCAAAAACTCGACAGCGCCAGGCCACTGGAACAACGGGGCGGGGACAGCCAGTGGAGACATCGCAGAGGAGGGCAGAACTGCCTTCCTGCATCACAGCATCCTCTAGCTTGAGGCCGATACGCGTTGATCTAAGGGCGAGGACATCTGGGTCGCAGGGCTGGTCGGCAGCCAGAGCAGAGAAATCAACCCCGAGGTGCACAGGACACACAAGCACACATGACAGACAATCAGCAACAGGGTTGGACTTCCCGGCCACATGCTGAATGTCCGTTGTGAACTCAGAGATGGCCGCCAGGTGGCGCTGCTGACGAGCAGACCACGGCTCAGTCACCTTGGACATCGCGAAAGTCAGCGGTTTATAATCCACATAAGCTGTGAAGGAGCGACCTTCTAGCAGGGGCGGAAATGATGGGTTGCAAGGTGCAGGGCCAGCAACTCCCGGTCAAAAATGTTGTACTTGCGCTCGCTATCTCGCAGTTTGCGGCTAAAAAATGCAAGTGGCTGCCAAGCTATGGACGCCATGGGTGTGGAATGGGCGAGGAGGGCAGCATTAGCCAGGGCGCACTTACCTCCGTCAAAGGCCTGGACACGTTCGGGAGTCGAGCAGGAGGAAGCAGTTATAAAAATTCACCTTGCCCAAAGAACTCCTGCAATGCCTTGACAGAGACTGGGTGAGGAATTCCGCCACCACTTGCACCTTAGAAGGCAATGGGGCTGCGCCTTGCAGCGAAATGCGGTGACCCAAGAAATCAATCACCGGCAGTCCAAACTGACACTTGGCCGGATTGACTATCAGGCCGTGTTCGTCCAGACGACGGAAAACCTGTTTCAGGTGCGCCAGGTGCTCTTCAGCTGACGGACTGGCCACAAATATGTTGTCGAGATAAACGAACACGAAAGCAAGGTCACGCAACACCGAGTCCATCAGCCTCTGAAAGGTTTGAGCTGCCCCCTTCAAGCAAAAGGCATGCGCATGAACTCAAAAAGCCCAAATGGGGTGATCACTGCAGTCTTGGGCACGTCCTCTGCGCGCACAGGAACCTGATGAACACCTTAGAGAAAATAGTGGTACCTGCCAGGCGTATGGAGAAGTCCTGTATGTGGGGGATGGGATAGCGGTCATTCGCTGTGATGTTGTTCAAGCGGCGAAAGTCGCCACAAGGCAGCCACGACCCACCTTGGGGACCATGTGAAGTGTCGAGGGCCACAGGCTGTGGGAATGCCTCACTATACCCAGATGCTCCATGGTGGCGAACTCCTCCTTAGCTGTAGCCAATTTTACCGTGTCGAGGCGCCGCACTCGCGCGAAAACTGGCGGTCCCACAGTGGGAATGAAATGTTCTACCCCGTGTTTAGTAACCGCGGTGGAAAAGGCAGGTCTAGTCAGCGATGGAAAATCCGCCAGTAAACATTGAAAAACATCACCCGTTGCTAAAATGTTAGCGTGTGTTAACGGCCCAGCTCCCCCTGTCTCGCACGGAAAAGTGACGAAAGAGACAGCATCAATTAAACAGCGGTTTGCAACATCAACAAGCAGACCATTTGCACAAAGCAAATCCGTGCCGATAATAAGAACAGTAATGGAGGCGACTACAAAGTCCAGCTCGAAATGGCGCACGTGGAAACAAACAGTCACCAACCTTGTGCCAAATGTCGCAATGGACGAACCATTAGCTGCACTCAGTTGTGGGCCGCCACCTTTGGCTGACATGTCTGTGCTAGCTGTAGGGAGTAGGCTCTTTTGTGAGCCGGAGTCCACCAGAAACCATCTTCCTGACATTGAGTCTTTAATGAAGAGCAGCTCGCTACGTCTACCAGTGCCCACATCTGCTACTGAGCGCTGGCCCTGGGGTTTCCCGGCGCCTCAAACAAGCACAGAGGGACGCAGCGCCTAGCTTTGCTGCCGGACCACTGGTGGAAAAAACAGAGGCCGTTCCCCTGCCGTCTCTGGGCAGTCACTCCAGTCACCACGGCCGGATCAGTGTCTCCCGACACCATCTACAGAGGCTCCGATGCCACACTCTGGACAGTGAACTGTCTGTTAGCCAGCAGGACCCGATCGGTCTCCTCAGCCAAACCTCGGCAGTCAACGGTGGCCAGACACGGGGAGTTAGCCAAAGCTGCACACACCGGAGACGGGAGATGGCGCAGGAAAACGTGCGGGGAAAGGAAACCACCTTCGTCTGAACCTAGCAGCGACAGCATATAGTCCATGAGATCCACAGCCGTCCCGTCGCCCAGACCGGATAGGGAAAGGATTCTATCTGCCCTCTTTGCAGCAGATAGGCTGTACGTCCGGAGCAGAAGATGTTTGAGGGCGACATATTTACCGTCTTGTGGGGGGGCGCTCAAGAGCTGCATGGCACGCCGTCTGGACTTCTGGTCCAGCGCAGCAACAACCAAAAAGTATCTGGAGTCGTCCACGGAGATTCCACACAGGTGGAACAGCACTTCAACATGCTGGAAGCAGGAAGCCGGGTCACTCTGCTAGAACTCTGGGAGCTTCGCAGCCGCGACGAGAACAGCCGGCTGTGAGAATTGGGGCGGCGTGGCCGAAGTGGAGTCACACTCTTCTTCTGTTCCAAACATGTCCAATACGGGGTCACCAATGTGGCAGGATAAGGAAAAACACAGGAGACGAAGGCGAGTTTAAACTTTATTCCTCAGCTCCAAAATCAAACTGAAACAGGAACAAACTTGCACCAGAAAGCCCGGGAACGTAAACCACACCCCCAGCTCACAGCACTGCTGGGTGAGAGACATAGTCCCTAGTGTCCGCCACAGTATATCTGGTCTACCCATCAGATATGCGTTCCAGTGGAGAGTGGGTGAATTACCACAAGGGAAAATGCTACTGTGAGTTAAATCGGCTTATTTTGGTGATCAGAAAGATT
>KV751402.1:1178725-1200800 GCA_001698575.1 Mola mola
TTGTAATTTCAGAACAAGTCTTCTTTTCTTAATAGAAGTTCCAATGTATTTTTAAGGTATTTGACACACTTCTCTAATTACATAACCAGTTTTCTACCTTCTTAATCAATCTACAAAACTGAGAGTTTTGCAACAATTATACTAACAAGGTATCAATCTGCCTCTTCAAAGCAACTAATGCAGATAAAAAGAGCAAAGTGGAAACAAGAGTTTGCCAGTGTTTCTCTTTTATTTAAATCAAACAAAAATAATAATAAATTAAAATCACGCACAAATCATTGACAAATTTCTTTTCTTTTCAGTAAAGCCGTGTGAGCTTCCTGAGGACACGCCTAATGGCTATTATCAAATTATCCATGGTGAAGACTTTGTTTTTGGAACAACTATCAAATACTTAGGGTATGTGTATCTGCACCTAAAAGCAATAGTGACACAACCACTGTATTCAGAAGAAGGGTTTAAAGGAGAGTCAAACACATTAATAAACAAACAACAAAATGTCCCATTGTGTGCTTACAAATCTATTCAAGAGTTCTAAGACAGTTCTAAGAGCTGTGTGATTTGTGTTGTAATCAGGTTTTCATCCCTTAATGGAACACTCACGCATGCTTTTCATTGCAGGTATCAAATGGTGAGCAGGATTGACACCAGGACTTGTTTGCAGGACAAATGGACCAATCATGTGCCAGTGTGTGATCGTAAGGCCGAACTTGCTGCCTTGGTGTTTCCATCAAATTTAAAGCTGCATTAGAGACTTTCTCGGTGCACTAAACACTCATGAGTAGAGATTAACGTCAACCTCCAGCATAGGTGGCCACTTATGTTTTTGCCAGTGATTGCCAAAATTAAATACCACCAGCGATGACTGCCATTGCTTTTTCTGTCCTTCCTTCAGGAGGCTTAATTAATGAAAGGTGGATACATTATAAAAATGAAGTGGGCAAAAATGGTTCCTTTTGCCGTGGAACACAATGCCTGCTCCAAACCAAGTTTATTTATACATGACATTCTTGCCTTTTGCTTCACTGAATGTTGTGTTTCCTCCGCTTTGAGCTGTGACCCCCCACCTGCTGAAAAATGGGTAATTGTACGAGGTTTACCAGATAATGACAACCCCATACTTCCCGACAGCTTCCTCAGATTCAGCTGTCAGGGTCCTGGAAAATTCCTAAATGGCAGTTCAGTGCTGATTTGTGGTAAAGATGGACAGTGGGATAATCCATTTCCCATATGTGAAGGTAAACCATGTAAAATTAAAAACATTCCCTCAGACAATTTCACATTGTAGCACGTTTCTACAGACTAATGAGCATTTCATATGATGAACTGTGTTTTATGTGTTCAAGACATCACTTGTGAAAACAAACAGGATGGTTGGGAAATTTCAGTGCTTAGTTGAATACATGGCAAATGTGCAAACACTGTCATACAGGTACAGGTACATCTGGAATAATGAGACACAAATATATGCCACAGGTTATATAGTACATGTATCTCTTCATGAAACAAATTTTCTTCTTCAAAACAGAAACCTGCAAAGTCAGAGCTTTGCCACGCAACGTAAACATGATCCCAGATATACGAAACCGTCAAGTAAGGGAAGGACAGAAGTTAAGTTTTGTTTGCAAGCAGTCGGGACACAATGTTCGAGGGATGGCAGAAATCCAATGTTTGGCAAATGGACAGTGGAGTCATCCCTTCCCAACATGTGGAAGTAAATCATGTCTGCCCCTCTGCTCCTCATGTGTAAATATATGTTTAAATGGTGCACAGAGAATTAAGTTAAGTGCTTTGTAACGTTCAAAAAATAACCAGAACTTAAGAGGTTTTTACGTAAGCCTAAATATTATAACTTTCATTGCTTATAGCAGACCTGCTCAATCAAATTGCATTAATTAAGGCTAATTGTTGTGTGTAAGCAGATCTGCCAATCAAACATGTCGAAGTCCAGGGGAAAATGTAAAATGTCATACCTTTAACCAAAACATCCCATTTTCTCTTAGAGTCCTTAGGTTGCCGGAGACCCCCAACTCTTGCAAATGGTGACATCAAAGAAAGTGTTGGATTTGAGTACAGACATGATGAAAGGGTTGCATATACCTGCCAGGCTTTGTACCTTCTGGCGGGTGATCCTTACAAAACCTGTTTAGATGGTAAATGGATTGGACAGATGAAATGTCTCAGTAAGTCAAAATAAGATTCACAATTCAGCTGGACTAATAATAACATAATTTATTCACTATGTAGTCTAAAATTGTGTACACACCTTACCAGTGTCTTTTACACAAATACAAACTTGACATACTTCAGTTTAGTTGATGAGTCTTTTCTTTTTAAGCCACCTTATTCCTCTACTGCACACATTTACACATTTATTTATACGTTACATTTTAAATTTGCAAATATAAAACATGTCATGAGATTATATAGTGTGATGCTTTGCTATAAAATATCAATTGCCAATAGAAGTATAGCTGAAAACATATCAAAATTTATGACTGAATTATTCTTTAATCATTTTGTTTTAACATCAGGGAACCACTACATAACTGCAGAATTGAATATTTTAGATTAATGACACACACAACAAAGAAATAGGCAACAATATGTCATAGGTTGTGCTACAGAATGCACAGTCAAACTCTATGATGCCAAAACACAGCTAATGATTCAACCTTAAATCAAGAGTTTAGCTAATTGTTTTACATTAATGTGAAGTACTGTGAAGAATTTCCATGAGACAAAATCATTTCAGACAGCATTCTCCAGAGGTTACACGTAATGGAAAAAACAGACACCACAGATTAGAGTAAGTAGCTTAGCAGAGCAGGACTGACAGCAGGTAAACTGCCTTCTAGGTTGAAATTCATGTTATTTTGTTTGAGTAAGCACATTACATTTAATTTTTACATTAATTTTAAGATATTTTAAGTAAATTAACTGAAACATCAAATCTGTGTGTACGATTTTTAAAATGAACAAGGCTGTAGTATCTCTACTGTACATTTGAAGTTTAATGAGGTTTAAAGATAATGATATAATCTTTCTTTCTTTTTTACTGTTCACTGGCCACTAATTATGTATTTGTTGAGTATATATAACTGATTACAAGTGAGATGATGTATTTCAATATTTCGAATTCAAGCACTTAATGTGTTTTTTCCTTCTTTTTTGTTTCAAAATCAAGATAGAAACAACAGAAAAACTTGATACTTAACTGTTTTCTCTTGCAGAACCCTGCACTGTGGATGCTGCTGCCATGGCCATGAGCATGGGAATGTTTATTCAAAGTAAAAGGTTAGGCCAGTTAAGAATGGGTTTGCCAAACCATTGTGTCTACTTCAATGCTATGTTGGGTTGTTTCAATAAATCGTCTCTTTTCACTATGTGCGATTTTTGTCTCTATAATCTTAGGCACGCAGTTAAGCAATGAGATTCAATTCTGTTTGTCACATTTTAATTATTTTAGATGATCCACATGTCTTAAGACAAAGTCTGCATTTCAACACTCTCAAAAGGGGCATGGATGTCCTCCCACTAAAGAATCAGAGAGCCTGATATCAGCCCCTCATTGCCGGTTGGCTCTGAGTTACAATATCCTCCCTTGACCTCACACTAAGCAGTCACAGGCTCATACCTGCTACGGGTCTTGCTGCCACTCTAGTCATATTTACCTCTGACAGTGAGTAAAAGCAGAATTTAAGGGTGCAGTTTACCAAGAGGATGCCACGTTACATTAATGAGAATTACAACTGAGAGCGTATTTGACCTACCAACATTCAAGAGAATTGATGAGGTAATTTTAGACAGGAACACAGATGAAAAGGTACAATTCAACAAAGTTTAGCCAACTTTTGTAAACAAGCCTCTGTTGTAGAATGATAGATAGGTAAATAAACCCCAAACCTTAATAAATGATTGAAAATTATTTCATACAGTTCTTCAGAAATATCAGCCAGTAGATTATTTGTTTAAATTATGGATTTACAGTTAAGCCTTGATAAAAAATTTTGTTTTAATGTTAAAGGTTTAAAGACTGCGTACGATGAAAATCACATTTTTTCACCTGGAACCAGTCCGGACCAATTGTCTAAATGGGGTTTATTGTACAAGTTGCTTTTCGTGTTCTTCATGGGAATCCATGTCTGGTTCAAACATGTATGGCTGAATTACTCCATCGTTAGAACTTGCCACTGTGCAGCGTATAGGAGACAGAAGATGAGAGTAGGGTAACTCCAGCTGCAGGCGAGAAACAGAGGGGGGATGGGGGGGTGGCTAAAGTAAGATACTCAAAGGGCCCAAAACCTAGATGAAGCAACGGTGTAGGATTACAATCAAGCCACTTTTAGGACAAAAAGTAGAATTATCTAATGTTATGAAAAACAATTAAGTTTATAAGTATTTAATCAACAGCTGGAGCAGATCTTTAAATAAAGGAATGAAGAATGAGAATTAATAAAAGAATGAAAAGGAACGTAATTAAGATGGCTTTGGCTCTTAATTTTTCTATTTAGTTATTTTGGTTTTTTTGGTTCCATATTATATCCCCAAAATTTGGGGATACTATGGATTCATTAGTTCCAATGACACAGATCCCTTGTGCCGGCACAACACTGCAAACGTTCTTGGGAGGGTGCTTAGATTTTTTGCATACTAGTTTGATTAGTTTTGGGGCTCATTAGATTTTCAGCATTTTCTGACATTAAAATTGGCCACCAGATTGTGCTTTGGTAATAAATAAATGTTTTCAGCCATCTCCTTGAGTCCCATCGACAACATATGAACTGCAAATCAGTCAAGAGATCATATGCTTTTCTTGGTGTTACCCTGACATGCTTGCTGCTGTGCTGCCGTCTTTTGTGTAAATCAGAGATTTTCAGGGATATACCCTTATGTTCGTGTGTCAACCAATTTGAGTACTTGGTGATGCACATATGTTGATGAATATGAGATATGAGACTTATGATGCTGTCTCCTTCCAAAATATCTGCCGTAAATGTACATCTCAGAAAGTATCTCATAACTATCTTAACAAAAACAGCATTTTCAGTTACAATGAACTCATAGAAAATGAATGAATGAATGAATGAATAAGCATATCGGGTTAAAACTGCCCTTTTCGAGGAAGACGTGTAGAGTGCCGCATCTGAGGAAACAGTCACAAAATAAGCAATTTAAGATAAGGCTTTGACACACAAACAGTTGAAATAGTTACCCACTTGAATTATTCATTATTCACAGCAAGTTAAGGTGACTAAAACCAATGGGAATACGGACACAGCGTGACTTTGAGATAACACCTGCCTCTTATCTAATCGTTATGTTTATCACTCCAAGGGTTAGTACCTCACCCAACATGGGAATCAAACTACACAGCAGACCAAAATTGGCCTCAGCTGCTCCCTCGGGTGCCTCAGTTTGGGAAGATAGTTCCAGGTAAGTTTCTCTCCCCTTTTTAAAGACCCTGCCCCCCTGAAAAGCTGGCGCTTCCTGTCAGGGTCCAGTAGTACAAATTATCTGCCGTTGGCAGCACAGATACCCTGGACCTCCCCGGCGTTCCCCAATGCTACTGGGACCTTAAACAGGTATTCAGCAAGTCCCAAGCTTCTTCACTTCCTCCCCACAGACCGTACGACTGCGCCATACACCTGCTCCCTGGGGCGCCCATCCCTAAGGGAAGACTATACTCCTTGTCGGCCTCCGAGCGCAAGGTCATGGAGGAATATATTACCTCATCCCTACAGTCAGGTATCATCAGACACTCCTCCTCTCCTGCCGGAGCCGGGTTCTTTTTCATAGAAAAGAAAGATAAGAACCTCCGGCCGTGTATAGACTACACCAAGTTAAACGACATAACCATTAAGAACCGTTACCCTCTCCCCCTAATTTCTACCGCGTTCGATTGCTTACAGGGGGCAAAGGTTTTCACCAAACTCGATCTGCGGAACGCTTATCACTTAGTCAGGATAAGAGAGGGTGACGAATGGAGGACAGCGTTTAACACTCCCCTCGGTCATTACGAATATTTGGTGATGCCGTTCGGACTGACAAAAGGGCCGGCGGATTTTCGTTTCGTTTTTCATTAATAAAGTATTGAGAGACTTCCTCAACCACAGGGTCTTTGTCAACATAGACGATATTCTGATTTTTTTCCCCGGACTTAGACTCACACAGGTCCACTATCCGAGAGGTGCTACGGAGACTATTGGCTCACAAGTTATATGTTAAGGCCGAAAAGTGTGAGTTCCACAGAGACTCTGTCTCTTTCCTAGGATACATAATCTCCCAAGGGCAAATTAAGATGGACCAGCAGCAGGTCCAGGCGGTGGTCGACTGGCCAACGCCTTCATCGCGGAAGGAAGTACAACGCTTCCTTCTAACTTCTATAGAAAATTCATTAGAAACTTCAGCTCCATCGCCGCTCCCCTCCACGCTCACGTTTCTCTTGGTCCCCACAGGCAGAGGCGGCATTTTTAAGACTAAAAAAGAGTTTTGTATCCGCCCCGGTACTATGCCTGCCGGAACAAACCAGCCAGTTCATCGTGGAGGTAGACGCCTCCGACACGGGAGTAGGAGCGGTCCTATCCCAACGTTCCAGGTAAGGATAATAAGATTCACCCTTGTGCTTATCTTTCACGTAAACTCTCCCCCGCAGAAAGGAACTACACGATTGGGGACCAAGAACTACTGAAAGTGGCATTGGAGGAATGGAGACATTGGTTAGAGGGAGCAGAACAACCATTTATGGTATGGACAGATCATAAGAATTTGGAATACCTGAAAGACGCCAAAAGACTAAATTCGAGACAGGCAAGATGGGCCTTGTTTTTCTCCAGATTCAAATTCAACCTGTGCTACCGGCCTGGCTCTAAGAACACTAAGCCAGACACTCTATCTGCATTCCCCGGAAGCAGACCCTGAGCCTCCAGCCCCCATCTTACCAGCTACATGTTTCGTGGGA
Organism: Mola mola; assembly: GCA_001698575.1. Taxonomy (NCBI): domain Eukaryota; kingdom Metazoa; phylum Chordata; class Actinopteri; order Tetraodontiformes; family Molidae; genus Mola; species Mola mola. The sequence goes on from KV751402.1 coordinate 1,185,687, forward strand.
GCTATAACCTGGGAGGTGGAGGAGAAGGTTAAAGAGGCCATACAGGGAGTAGAGACTCCCCCGGGCACCCCCTCTAACAGACTCTTTGTGCCCCAGAACTACGCAGGATGGTGATCCACTGGGCACACACCGCGCTAATCTCTGTCACCCTGGGGTGCGCAGAACAGTCTCCAGGGTGCAGGAACGCTTCAGGTGGCCGGACATGCGGAGGGAGGTGCGCTGCATGCCCTGTGTGTGCCCAGAGCAAGACCGCCCATCAACGCCCCGTCGGACTTCTCCGGCCGCTCCCGGTACCAGTGCACCTCTGGTCGGACATCTCTTTAGACTTCATCACCGGCCTACCCCTTTCTGACGGCAACACCGTAATATTAACAGTGGTCGATAGATTGTATAAGATGGCAAAATTTATTCCTCTGACCAAGTTACCCTCTGCTAAAGAAACAGCGGAAACCATGTTGAACCATGTCTTCCGTGTTCATGGGTTTCCCAGAATCATCCTGTCCGACCGGGGGCCGCAGTTCATAGCACTGTTCTGGAGGGCTTTCTGTAAATTAATTGGAGCTAGAGTCAGTCTAACTTCGGGGTATCACCCAGAGACTAATTGTCAGTCAGAACGGGTGAATCAAGACTTAGAGACCGGGTTGCATTGCCTCGTTTCCAGAGACCCTTCGAGTTGGTCCAAACAGCTGTTGTGGGTGGAATATGCCCACAAAACTCTTATATCCTCATCCACTGGGTTATCCCCATTCCAGTGTGTCCAGTGCTACCACCCCCCCCCTCTTTCCAGATACAGAGCCGGATGTAAACATTCCGTCTGCACCAGCTGTGGTTCGTCGCTGTCGGCAAATGTGGGCCAGGGCGAGGTCTACCCTAACAAAATCCTCAACTGCCTACAAGAGGACAGCGGACAGAAGGAGACAAGCATCCCCCAGTTACCGCCCGGGTCAGAAGGTCTGGCTCTCGACTCGAGACTTCTCAAACCGCGAAGAATCACGTAAGCTAGCTCCAAGATTCATCGGTCCATTCCCTGTGTCAAAGGTTATTAATCCCTCTGTTGTGAGACTCAAACTCCCTAGGTCCTCACGAGTCCACCCCTCGTTTCACGTGAGCAAGGTGAAGCCGGTCAATGAGAGAGCCCTCGTCCCAGCCTCCAAACCACCTCCTCCTCCCCGCATCATCGACAGCCAACCAGTCTACACGGTCCGACGTCTACTGGCAGCCAGACACAGGGGACGAGGAACGCAGTACTTGGTGGACTGGGAGGGCTATGGGCCCGAAGAGTGCTCCTGGGTTCCGTCCCAGGACATTATGGACCCCCAGCTCATAAAAGACTTTTTGAGAACCCACCCTCCGGGTCCTAGGCCGCCTGGTGTCGGCCATAAGTGGGGGGTGGGGGTGTGGGGGTACTGTCAGGGTCCGGTAGTACAAATGGTCTGTCTGTTAGGGTCATTCAGTGTTTCCTGTTCTACTTTGAAATTCTGTCTGTGTCTTATTTCCCATGTCCTGTCAAGTGTTGTCCCTCATGTGTGTCTGATTATTCCCTCTCCCTAATGTGTCCCACCTGTGTCCAATTGTCTACCTCTCCCTCGTGTATTTAACCCCCGTGTTCCCTTCCTCCTGTGCCAGATTGTCTTATTTCCCCGTGAGCAGTCCAGCGTTTTCCCTCGTGAGTTCTTTGTGTTTCGATCCCGTTCATTTCTTGATTACCGAGTTTGCCTGATCCTTACCTGTACCTTTGACTATTATAAATAAAATGACTATTGAATTAGAACGCTCCCTGTGGACTTTGCATTTCGGATCCTCCTGACCTGGTTCGTGACACTTCCCCTGTCAAACAATGCCATGACAAATAGATTAGTTATAACAGAAATGTTTAAATGGCTCTTTCATGAATTAACAATTTAAGTATTAGAACAAAACACCATGTTAATTTGTTGTTGTTTGAATTTCTTCCCTGTTATCAAAGTACATAAAAGTAAAAGTAACATGAAGCAAAGTGAAATAATCTCATTTCTGCAAAGTTTTATATTACTATGGCTTAATGGAAAGTCATCCATTACTGTGTTGTGAAACTGTGACCTAAATTCATGTGACCTAATGGACCAAAGATCATCATTGATAACCTAACGGTTGTGCATGGCTTTCAGAGAAATCTCAGGCAATACGTCTAAGTATGAAGGAGGATTTTGGAAAAGTTAGGAAAGCTTGTGGCACTTTAATAAACAGATTTGTGAAATACCAGTATGTAGCTACTCTTTTATTCGTATAAAGGACAAACATGTGCTCAAGCACTGATTTAATCTTGAGGGAGCAAAAGCTGGACCAGCAAAATGCAATTGTCTCCATTTGTCCGTGAAGGTTCTCAGTCATCCAGGTCATCTTGATCTCGGAGTGTTTAGTAGGAAGCAACTGGACTTCAGAACTGAAGAAGCCTTTCGGATGAGAGGCGAAACGTCTTCAAACAAGATAAGAAGTCCAGTTGCTTCCTACTAAACACTCCGAGATCAAGATGACCTGGATGACTGAGAACCTTCACGGACATACACTTACTTAGTGTTCCCAGAGATCTGAAGCCTTCCCGCACATTTTGAGTAAACATTGGAATTACTGGCTGAAAAAAAGCAAAGAAAGACAGTTAGAGAGTGGGCTTTCTCCACTACACAATTCTGATAAAGAACATAACATGTGAGACAGATCATTTTGACAGTGCATTAAGGACTCTTGTTTAGTTTAGGTTGTGATTGGAGTAGCAAGAAGTGGTTTAAGTAAATGTTATGACAAAAATCCAAACATGCTATGAGAAATACGGTTAAAAAAGATTGAGCTAAAACCTCAATTCCAAAAGTGAATAACCCCTCTCCATCTTGCTTATGAAGGACTGAGACTTTTTGTATGCCCCCTTTATACTCAATTGTGATACTATTACTTGTTACCAATTAAACAGTGGACAGAGGGAAAACAAAAGGAATTGAAACACATCAAGACAGCGCTCCAGACATGCGGCTACCCTAAGTGGACCTTTGTCAAATCATCCAAAAGGCACCACAAAGAACCACCCGAGGCAGAAAGGGAAAAACGGAAGAACGGAAGTGACAGAGACATTACATGCACTCGTGTGTGGTCGGCTAATTGTGATGGCCATGCCTAAAGGACAGTGAGATGCATTATCATGCTATTGTGGTAATGTTATCATGTTTTAGGGTGGTTTGAATGTGAAACTTTTTGTTTAAGACCTAGGCAAAATTATTGCAATAATGTGAACTGTACATTTATTTTGAATGGGTTTCAGATAAAGGATTGAAACTTATCTAATGACTCTCTGTGCCTGCATTTGCTGCCATGCTAACACGTAACAAAATTGGGGGCTCGTCCAGGATCTTTACCATTTTTGACGAGTCATTTGCATTAAGAATTTTGAAAAGGCAATTTGTTGAATCCTAGTGATTTTTTTTTTTTTTTTTTTTTTTCATAATCATGGCAGCAGCAGTGCAAGAGTTTTTGGAATGACCTACTGTTAAAGGTCTGCAGGATTTAAGAAAAGCTGACTTATTGGAAGTTGCTAAGTCGCTAAATCTAGCTGATGTTAATGCAAGCTACACAAAAGCTAAGATTGCTAAGTTGCTAGCACAACATTATTATGATGAGGCTGTGTTCACAAGTGAGGACTTAGCTCATCAGACACTGATGGTGAGCCTCAACCTAAGCCTAGCTCTGAAATTGAGTTAAAAATATGACTGATTCAGTTGGAGAGAGAAAGAGAAAAAGAATGTGCTTATGAAAGAGCTAAATAAAGACAGTTTGAACTGGATAAATTGAAATTAGAAAGAGATATAGAAGATAAAGGAAGAGAAAGACAGGAAAGAATGGAAAAAGAAAGAATGGTGGTGGAAAGAGAAAGGATAGAACTGGAAAGAGAAAAATTAGAAAAACAAGCAGATCCATTCAATGCAAACAAATTCTGTGCTAGCAGAGAAGTGAGGTTAGGTCCTCCTTTTGATGAGCTGGAGGTTGACAAATATTTCCAGCATTTTGAAAAGTGTTTAAAGTGGCCTAAATAATATTGGCCATTGATGCTACAAAGTGCAATCAAAGGGAAAGCACAACAAGCCTATTCAGCTTTGTCTGTTGATGATGCCTCAAGATATGATGTGGTTAAGCAAGCCATTTTGACAGCTTACGAGGTGGTTCCAGAGGCATATAGACAGAAATTCCGTGGTCTCAGAAGGACTGAGAGCCAGACATATGTTGAATTTGCTCATGATTAAGAGGTGTATTTTGAGCGTTGGTGTACATCTAGAGCTGTCGATGGTGATTTCAAATTGTTAAAAGGCTTGATGTTGGTTGAAGAATTTAAGCAGTGTGTTAAGGATGATATTAAGTCTTATCTTGATGAAAAAGACGCGTTCACACTACATGAAGCTGTTAAGTTTGCAGATGAGTATTCACTCACTCACAAGTCTAAGTTTGGGTCTCATGATAAGCCATATCCACCTAAGAAGAGTGGTGGTAAACCATATTCAGGACAAGCAACAAAGGTTAAAGACAGAAGTGCTGATATTAAGAACAAATTTAGTGACACCAAGAAGGAGATGCCTACGGGTCCTACGTGTCATTATTGCAAGAAACCAGGTCATGTCTTGTCCGAGTGCCTAATTCTTAAGAGAAAGAGAGAAAAAGAGGCCTTGCCTAATGCTTTGGTGAAGTCTTTCACAGAAATGCCTATTGAGTTTGGTTCAAGTGAATCATTTTGTCCCTTATGATGCAAAAAATGCTGAGTCGTCTGATCTTCTGAGGGAAGAGTTCCTTCCTGTCATGTCAGAGGGATTTGTTTCCCCAAGTAAAAATTCTGCTCCTCAGTCCATTCGAATTCTCCGCGACACTGGGGTTTCCCAGTTGCTTTTGTTGAAAGAGGCATTGTCCTCCTGTGAAAGTGAAGACACTGCGATAGGTGACTTCATTCTTGTTAAGGGTATTGAGGGGAGAATTGTGACCGTACCTCTGCACTCCTTGTTTCTGAAGTAAGACTTAGTAACAGGACAAGTTAAAGTGGGGCTTATGTCCAGCCTCCCTGTAAAAGGTATTTCTCTCTTACTCGACAACGACCTAGCTGGTGGAAAAGTCGTCCCCTCTGTTCAGTTTACTTCTAAGCCGAGCACTGAAGATGAGTCTAAGTTAGACTTGAGAGATTTTCCCTTCATGTGCAGTGACTCGAGCTATGGCCAAAAAGGCGAAAGAAGAGGAGGACTTGGTGCAATCTAGCACTTTGTTGAATCAAGACCATGATTGTTCAGGGCATGGGTTAGATAGTGGCTCCAGTAAGAGTTCATGTTTTGATGAGTTGTCAGATACTTTTCTTGGAACAGTCTTTGATCAGGATGTTAATAGTTCACCGCAAGAAGTTGGGAACAATTTGCAAGTGTCTGATGATTTATCTTTGTCAAGAAAGCAGTTGATCACTGAACAAAGCAGTGATCCAGATATCGCTGAATTGAGAGAAAAAGCTCTCTCTGATGACGAAATTATCAAAATGCCAGTTGGTTATTACCTGAAGGACGGGGTTTTGATGCGAAAATGGCGTCCCCCTGATATTCCTGCCAATGAAGATTGGGCAGTCATCAATCAAGTTGTTGTACCTAAGGTTTTTAGGAAGGACATACTTACCATGGCACATAGCTTACCGCTAGGTGGTCATCTTGGTGTTAACAAGACTGTTAACAAGATCATGACACAATTCTTCTGGCCAGGTTTGCGCAAGGATGTTGCAAACTTCTGTCGAACGTGCCACACTTGTCAGGTGGTGGGTGAAAACCAGTTAGACCCTCCTGTGGCACCATTGAAACCTACCCCAGCCTTTGGTGAGCCTTTCTCAAGGGTTATTGTGGATTGTGTGGGACCTTTGCCCAGAATGAGAACTGGAAATGAGTACATGGTGACTATCATGTGTGCTCCCACAAGGTTCAATGAAGCAATTCCACTTATAAATATCAAAGCAACTACCATTTCTAGGGCCTTGATAGTTTTTCACTTTGTTTGGTCTGCCTAAGGAGATCCAATCCGATCAGGGTAGTAATTTCACCTCAGGATTGTTTCAGCAGGTTGTGTATCAGTTAGGAATCGGGCAGATCACTTCAAGTGCCTATCATCCTGAGAGTCAAGAATCGTTGGAAAGATTCCACTCCACTCTCAAAACCATGATTCGGACGTACTGCTATGAGAATGAGAAAGATTGGGATGAAGGCGTTCATTTGTTGTTGTTTGCGGCTAGGGAGTCAATCCAAGAGTCTCTGGGCTTCAGCCCTTTGAGCTGGTTTTTGGACACCAGGTCCACTGCTGTGAGAGCAGTGGACTAACAAAGAGACTCATGTCAATCTGTTGGATTATGTCCTGAATTTCAGAGACTTCATAGAGCCTGTGCATCAGTCAAGGAGAATCTTGAGGCTACTCAAAAAAAGATGAAAACTTGGTATGACCGCAAGGCTAGGACAAGGACATTTAAGCCAGGAGAGAGAGTGCTTGTTTTGTTCCCACTGCAGTCCAATCCACTGCTGGCTAGATTTCATTGTCCCTATGAGATCCATTCTAAGGTTAATGACCTCAATTACATTGTGACAACTCCAGATAGCAGAAAGTCTAGGCAGTTGTGCCACATCAACCTGTTGAAACCCTACCATTACAGATCTGTAAGGGCTGTCTCAGTTGTTAGCCAGGATGAGAGTTCTGTAGATGATGATTGTCAGAAGGAGGAACCCTCCATCAAACCTGAAATCATTCCCTGTAAATTGTCCAATTCTGAGATTCTGCAGAACCTTGAAGTACAAAATGTCACACTTAGAGTCTTGGCAACAAGCTCAAATGATGGACTTGGTGCTTAAGCATCAAGATTTGTTTCCTGATGTTCCTAAGAGAACCCATGTAGCAGTTCATGATGTTGATGTAAATGATGCTCAACCAATCAAACAGCATCCATATAGGATGAGTCCTGAGAAACATAAGGTAGCTGAACAGGAGGTGGCTTACATGTTAAAGCACAACATCATACAGCCATCACACTCCAATTGGAGCTCTCCGTGTGTGCTTGTACCAAAGCCTGATGGCAGTACAATATTTTGTACAGACTATAGAAAAGTCAACGCTGTTAGTAAGACTGATACTTTTCTAATCCCAAGGGTGGATGATTGTGTTGACAAAGTGGGACAGTCAAAGTTTCTCACTAAGATCGATTTGTTAAAAGGTTATTGGTGTGTTCCATTAACTGAACGAGGTAGAGAAATATCTGCTTTTGTCCTACCTTCTGGGCTGTACGAATATAATGTTCTCCCATTTGGAATGAAGAATTTGCCAGCCAAAGAATGATTCAATCAGTGATCAAAGATTTGCCCAACACTAGTGCTTACATTTATGGAAATGAGACTTGGGAAAGTCATCTGAAGGATGTAGGAAGACTGTTTGAAAAACGGTCAGAGGCCAACTTAATAGTTAATTTGTCCAAGAGTGAATTTGGATGTGCCCATATGACCTATCTGGGACATATTATTGGCCAAGGTCAGGTGGTTCCTGTTGATGCTAAGGCTTAGACCATTGTGGCCTTTGCTGTTCCCACTAGTAAGAAAGCCCTGAGGCGATTCTTGGGAATGGTGGGGTATTATCGCAAGTTCTGCAAGAACTTTGCTGATGTCGCTTTACCCCTAACAAATTTGCTCAGGAAAAGCGAGATTTTTTTTTTTATTCTAGCACTACAACATTTTGATGTTTATGAATGTACAGGTCAGAAACCCCTGATTGTGTATACTGATCATAATCCATTGGTGTTTTTGAGTAAGGTGAGGAATGAAAATAGAAGATTGTTAAACTGGAGTTTAATTTTGCAAGAGTATGACATTGTGATCAAGCACATCAAGGATAAAAATAATGTTATTGCTGATTGTCTATCTCAATGTTAAAATGTTGAAACTTATTGATAGACGTGTCCGAAAATTTTGATCAATGGGATCAAAATTTTCCCTTTAAGGGGGAAGGTGTGATGAACCTACATTTATATGTTATTTCTACATTATTTTGTTTTATTTTGACGTGATTCTGCATTTTATTTCTTCAGGCTAGTTATCATCTCAACATGCTTTGTGATTGGCTCATTCTTGATTACCCGCGATAGGGTGCAAATTCTGTGAGAAGAACATTCTGGATGAACATTACTTCGGTGGAATGACTCACAAGCTTTGGATGCACTCCGTCGTCACGGTGGACATCATTGGACCGGATATCTTCTCACTTTTAGATCCTTTTCTTTGCACAGATCTTGTGGACTTTCTCGGGAATGGAAGCCTATTCGTATGGATGTTTTCCATGACTTTCACACCGTCGAACATTTGGGACAGTGACAGAGACACTACATGCGCGCGTGTGTGGTAGGGTAATCGTGATGGCCATGCCTAAAGGAGATTCTCCCCTTCTTACAATATCAGGGATGTTCTGTTTGAGGCTGCGCTGAACATATCGAATGCCTGACAATTCTGTAGTGTGATTGGTTTGCATATCCCGTCTTAGACCACCAGTCTGTTCGCAGAATCATCTGAGCCACCTTGGTCACTTTCAGACAAGTTTGATAGAAAAGATGGGACGTAATGCTGGCAGAGCACAAGGCTAATATTGTATTGTGACCCTGCCATAAATCACAAAAATCCCTTGGGTAAGGTTGGGAAATGATTTTGGTGATGGGTTAGGATTCAAAGCCGGTGTTGATTACTGGGATCTGGAAACAGCTGTCCCAAACACCCAAACAGAGCAATTGAATAAAGAGATAATTAATACATACTTTGAAAGGAGACCAATTAATCTTGGGGACCAAGTGATCAATTATCCAATATGCTACACACGGCTCCTCTTTATGAGCTGGATTAAATTCAATTTGAGAAGAGTGCTGTTTACAAAGGATATTAACCCGGTAATTGCATGATAAACTGCAAAAGCAACTTATTTAAAACAACTTAGAGACAAGATTAAAGACAACAGGATATGAATTGGGAAAAAGAGCTGTTAACTAAAACAGAGTGACACTGAGCTGGAGCTAATGAAAATGAACAGCATTTACATTTCATAAATTGCATGCGCCTAATGAATACTCTAAAAGCAATATCTGAAAAAAAATAGTACTTGTTTCATTTTGAACTGATGTCCATTTCATATTCACTTAAACATGATGTCAAACTCAATCTAAATCAAGTAGCAGGACAGTGTTTTGGCTGCTTGCCTACTTTTTGCTGAAGGGCAATTTAAACCTGTCATGGCCAGTGAGATGCACCTCATGCCAGTGTGATTCTTAAATTTAAATTAGCCATGTTTACAAATCAAGGGCTGTCAAGGTGATTAATTGCCACCACTATTCCTAGATAATATCATGTGACATCTGCCCTCTTGCTTTCTGAGGTGGTGGTAGAGATCACTCATCCTCCTGATTAATTTAAAGATCCCATAGGTTAACATTTGCCAGCAAACCTTTACAGCCAGGTGTGTTAATTCTGAAACCTGTCCTTGAAACACATATACACACACACACACACAGGTCCAGGGAGAGTGCAAAAGAAGGCAAGAAGAAGATACAGGGCCGAGGTGTTATGCTGGACTTGACAGCGGACTCCGGGACCTGCATTAGAGTGAGACACAACGGCTAATAATATCACTTTGATCTTCTCACCTGTGGAGGTTTGCTCACATAGCGTTAAGAAAGGTAATATAATGACTTCCTCTCTCGAGATTAAAAATACAAGATAGAAGGAAACTTATCTGTAAGGCAGATATAACCCATCTTTTTCAACTGCAACAGTGTCACTTCAGTGCTTTGGATCTTTTCACTTCATTTATATCTCTATCTATATCTCTCTATATTGTTGAAGTGAGTGGAAAGACATTCATCTAAGGCCTGCACTTTCCTGCAGTATGTTTCTGGTTATTTCAGAGTACAGTGTTGAATTTCGTCACATTTCTATATTATGCTGCTTTCAATTGTTTGCTTTCACTTCATTTCAACAGAGAAATAAAACTTTGATAATTCTTACTTCACTCTTTTTCATTGACAGCTTTAGTTATTATTATTTAGATGGTAAATAAATATTAAACAAAAAAAACAAAAAACATCTTTAATTTTGAATTCTTAATCATTTTAAAAAACAGTTTATTTCTATGTATAAAACAGCTGGGTAAAACTCTTGTGTATTGCATGAAATAATATGACAGGTCGCTGCTCTGCAATTAGCAGTGTACACGAATTAGCCAATTTAATGATTTTATGTAAAACCAGCTCTGCCCCCACCCAAGCTTACTGTAAAGCCCCTGTAGTGTACATGTGCGCACACCTACACACACAAGCGCACACACACTCTGTGTGGTCACGTACACGTTGCTCGACTCCTCCTTTTCCCACTGGGAAGGAATTTCTTCACTTTTGTTTTTCACTTACTTGTATATAGAGACTGATGACATCATGTATTTATTACTGTAGCTTCAGCCAACGTCAACCTGAGCCATTGTCTAATTTACCACAAAAATATGAGTGTGCATGACCTGTAACATTCAAGTGTAGTTTTTTTTTTAAATTCCAATTAGCTGCACACCCACAGGAAACCCTCACAGACTATTGTAATTTGATTGTTTAATTAATGGTATTTATAATTCATTACTATTTTAGAGCAGTGTCTCATGTTGCATGTTGACTTTAATTATTCTTTACACATCATACATTTTTTAGTTCACTCAGTATTAATTTTGTCTTGGACATTTGAGTGTCATCTATTAATTTCACCTATGGTGCTATAACCTGTGTTTTACATACTATATTGTATACTAACTGCTGCATATGTTCATACTGTGTACATGCTTTACAGCCATCCCTTCAATGTGTTCTGTGCTCAGTTCTCTAGGTGAAAGTTGTGTGTATGACTCATCACTCAACCCCACCTCCACCCCTCTTAAGCCTTTGTCTCATTGTAAACTATGTTGTGCAGTGGTTTAATACGATAATGATACAATTTTGCATTCGGGATCCATTCAAGTCTCAATATCCCTGCCAATGAAGGAAACCTCAATGATTGTTAAGACTTAAATAAAGGTTTGAAAAGGTTCAGACATGGAGCTTTTTAGCATGTTGGGACTTCAAAACGTTTTATAAAATTGATGTTGTTGAATTCTGTTCTGAAGGGTGCCACCCTTCAGAACTGAAAACCTGCATACCGTACATGTCAACGTTTTACTGGTGGCACTCTCCAGTGTAAAATATTGCCAAATTGGATTACATTTTCCTAACAATGGCTAACTCCACACTATTGGAAAACACTTCTTTGCTCCCACAGCAGTTGGCAGTGTCAGTTTTGTTTTATATCGGCGAAGAAGAAGGGGGTTCTCGAAATTTAAAGAGTCATTTTACCTGTGTGAAACCAGTGATGTAGAACCCAATCATTCATTTTTTGCCACAATGGAGGAATTTCCGATGCTGGTATCGAAACAACTCTACTAAAAACAACCAGGGACAGAGATTGGCCTGTCACATGACAATTTCTGCACCTATAATATAAATAAATATAAACAGCGCTCATTAAGTTGTAAATGATGTTGGCAGCATGAATATTGTTTTATTTATTCCATTGTGGGAATTTTGTTGCATTTATGAGGGCAGGACAAATTACACTTTTAGCATTCTTGTAACTTAACTAATTGACTTGATGTAATTCATGGCATAGCTGCTCCCATTTTTAACTGTAACAGTGATTTAATCAGTAGAGATAATGCTAAGAAATGTTTGGACGAGCAGTCATTAACGTATAGCTATTAATGATTATATATATGATTGTCTAATTAATTATACAAAGAGGGTGATAAAACTGTTACTTTGAATCATCAAAATATCTGCACTTTTCTTTAGTTTTGGAATCCAGGACTTGTTATTTGTTATTTTTTATCTTTTGATTCATGAGAATGTGAACACTCCCAGCACAATTTATATTATTAATATTGTTATTTTAATCATTGAGAATTTCAACACTTCTCCCAGCACAATTTATATTATTAATATTGTTATTTTAATCACTCGTTGAGAAGAATGTTTGTGCATGTGTATGCAGCTGCCAACTGAAGTCAGTTTTTACCCATTAGGTGCTATTAAAGAAGCCAGCAGCTCATATGAACTTTAATGATTTATTCATAAAGCCCTAGATTTACCAAGAACACTGCATCACTCACCACCCCCACTTTGTTCCTGATATTAAAAAAAAATTACCATATTTCATCACTTATGACAAGCCTTTAAAAGCATTGATAAACCACGACTGCGTTATTATTTCCACTCTGACAAGCAGTCTAATATATTCTACAGTGGTGAATTTCATTTGATGTGTCACAACACACTGCACTGCATTCTGGTGCCTTGAGAAACAGCTTCACATCTTGAAGCAAGTTTTCAGTGTAATTCACTCACACATCCAAGTTTAAGCCACCACTGTCACAGAAAAGCATTCCTTAAATATGCAAGTTAAATCCCTATGTTTTTCCTACCATAATGGCAGAGTTTGTTTGCTGTTCACAGTGTGCAGCACAATAGAGAAACTGAAAAGCCCACTAATTTATCTTGAGTAAAATAGGTGTGGGATTCTAAAATAACATTGTTTTTTTGTTTTTTGCTTACAGGATTAAAACGACGTCACAGCTTTGAACGTAAAACATTTGCACATCTTAAAATGTAATTAGTTATTTTAAGATATTTGCTCAGTGATGCTGCCTCAGTCCTTTGTATGAAGAGGCAGCCTGTTCCATCCAGATAGCAGCTTCAGTATAAAAAAAGAAAATTGGTCTCATACATTAAACACTCTGAAGTTGCACATTGCCACAACTATGGTAGTTAGGCTGAAACATGAAACCATATGGTGCTTCGATTAAGATGACTGCATGTGACACATTCTAATTTCATAATGAATTGTAAAGAGGCGTTTTCTAAAAATGTCACATTTACAGCCATGTTTACACATTATATTGTGATTAATTTGATTGTATCACTTAGTGCTTACCTGGACACTTACCATTTTACACCATGCTTTCCACTGAAATGAAATCTTAAATCAACACACATACAAATGCTACAAAAAGGAAGAAAAACACATGCACACCTGCTGATGCTTTCAAGTCTAGTTGAAGGCCACTATCACAAAACAGTTGATTTTTGAATCTTAGACAGGTGTTATTTTTCATCATTTTATAAGATTTGTATTTTTTCTGATCGCTCTGTGAGCAATTTGGATTCTCAGATATGAGAATACATTATACTGTACATGCAATGAGATGCGCTGCTCCAAATGATGGGCTATCGTGTAATTACAGCAGCACAGAGATTATGCATCAAATTATGGTTTTTGCCACAGGAACCTCTATGCATTTAGTTGCTGATGGAGAAAATGAAGTTTTCCCCGATTTGCTTCTTGCAATATTAACACTTAATATTTGACACAGCATATCATCCATACACTAAAAAAGTAATGAAGGCACAGTCACTGTAGAATACATTAAAGGATATCTCCATGCTTGGCCCCTGATTTAGTGCAAAGTCCAGATAACAATGCTGGTCGCAGATGATAGAACACCAATTAGAAAATAAGTAAATAAAGCTTTGATGTGGTTAAAAAATATACAAATTAATGTATAGTTTGTGATTTTGATAGATTTTTTGCTTTTCGATGGAATACTGTTTTAATATATTCTTCTTAGCTCTCCATTTTAACAACTTCATATAATGTAAAAAGAGGTGACTTCTTACTAACCTTGCCTGAAGTAGAGAGCACATGATTGGTATTATTTGTGTGAAGGAGATGGAGGAGGTGGATGAAGAGGATGTGGATTAACAGTTGATAGCATTATAAATAAATACATAATGAAGACAATAGACAATGAGTCTCCGTTTTCCCTCATTGGACAAGGATTAAGCAGAAATATCATAAAAATGACGAATGGGTTGCTTCCCTGCGCCTTTGGGATGGGGAACGGGTCCTGACTGTGGTTTGCACCTATGCGCCTAATAGCAGTTCAGAGTACCCACCCTTTTTGGAGTCCTTGGAAAAGGTACTGGAGAGTGCCCCTACTGGGGACTCCTCCTCCCTACTGAGAGACTCATGTGGGCAATGACAGCGAGACCTGGAGGGGTGTGATTGGGAGGAACGGCCTGACCGATCTGAACCCGACTGGTGTTCAGTTATTGGATTTCTGTGCTAGTCACAGTTTGTCCATAACTAACACCATGTTCAGCCATAAGAGTGTCCATAAGTGCACTTGGCACCAGGACACCCTAGGTCGACAGTCAATGATTGACTTTGTAGTCGTATCATCTGATCTGCGACCATATGTGCTGGACACTCGGGTAAAGAGAGGAGCAGAGCTGTCAACTGATCACCACCTGGTGGTGAGTTGGATCAGGTGGCAGGGGAGGAAGCCGGACAGACCAGGTAGGCCCAAGCGAATAGTGAGGGTCTGCTGGGAACGTCTGGCTGAGGACCCTGTGAAAATGGTCTTCAACTCCCACCTCCGGAGGAGCTTCAACCACATCCCGGAGGTAGTGGGGAGCATGGAGTCGGAGTGGGCCATGTTCCGCGCTGCCATTGTCGAGGCGGCTGCTCGAAGCTGTGGTAGCAAGGTCGCTGGTGCTAGTCGTGGCAGTAATCCCAGGACCCGCTGGTGGACACCAGAGGCTAAAGGGGCCGTCAAGCTGAAGAAGGAGACTTACAAGGCATGGTTGACTTGTGGGACTCCTGAGGCAGCAGACAGCTACCGGCAGGCAAAGCGATCTGTGGCTCGGGTGGTCACTGAGGCAAAAACCCAGGTGTGGGAGGAGTTTGGTGAGGCCATGGAACAAGACTTCCAGTCGGCGCCGAAGAAATTCTGGCAAACTGTTCGGCGACTCAGGAGGGGAAAGCGGAACCCCGTCCACACGGTCTTCGGTGTGGGAGGGGAGTTGCTGACCTCAACTGAGTCTATAGTTCGGCGGTGGAAGGAATACTTCGAAGATCTCCTCAATCCCACCAACACGCATTCTGAAGAGGAGGCAGAGCCGGAGGACTTTGGGCTGGGCCCTCCCATCACTGGGGT
>KV751403.1:4206-21241 GCA_001698575.1 Mola mola
TGGCCACGATTTTCACGTCTTCCAGATTCTCACCCACCCATGGGCATCATCACAGAGCGCCGTTCACCATCTCTATACCCTGCATCGTGGGGAGACCGAAGCCAAGGTCAGAGACACACATACATGCATCAGCTACAACCTGATTACTGTGGACAGTTTGGGAAATTGTTGTAACATTGTTATGTTTTACAAATATAATGTCCCAGCAACATTTGATTTGAAGAAAAAAAGATAATACAAAAATGGTGTGCTGCCCTTATAACGCTTTTACTGGGATGTTACTAGAAAACATTAGCAACCAGGGAGCCAGCGAATTAATGTTTTGGATTCAGATCAAACATTGGTCTGGTTAGTTAATGAGCCTTATTTACAGTCCCGCTTCCTCTTAGTCTCCCTCGCAACATGCCACACTGCTACAGTACATTTTTTCTTGTCATTGAATAAGTTGTGTAAAACCTTATGTGGAGCCACCGTGTTTATTATAGCTTTTTCTCTCAACAAGGGTCACACATATCACAATCAGCACATTATTAAGGCAGGACATAGTGACACCAATTCTGACCAAATGGTCAGAGTGGCCTCTGAGCACCAAATTCTCAAAAGTTCATCATTCAGTTCAAACCAACATTTGTGCCATATTTGAAGACATTCCCTGGTGTTCACCAAAATGTGACAGATGGACAGATGGACACCCATAGACACAATGTCACATCTATCGCTTGTGCGGTGGCATAACAACGTACTGTACATAACCTATTCTCTTCAGTAACATAGAAAAAATTTCCATAATCATAAAGACACCTGGTGTTTGTATGGAGAACTAGAGTTTACGCTGAATAAATGCTATTAATCTTTATTAAACTTACATTTGAAAACATCACAAAGATGTGCCACTGGGTGCAGTATCTGAGAGCTTTACCACTGGTACGTGTCAAGTCCCCTAAAAGTGGGGCCAGGTACCTTTATAGATACACAACACATCTGCATTTTTTTTATTTGAATTGGGGACCAGTTAGGATTAGCAGGAAAATAAAGAACAATTGTGTTTAATACATCCTTATCAAAAATCATTTATGACTAGTAAATGCAGTCCTAAAAATATTTTGTGTCTCGTTTTTCGATTTGGAGAATTTTTAATAAGTTAGAAGCGCTTACTCAACAAAACTACTTCAGGGCCTGTTCGGTTCAAGATTGTTGACTGGGAAAAAAACGCTATCACACATGCGCACACATTTTCACTGCCTGCCTGTAGTTAATGTGTGACCAAACGGCAGGTCCGCTGACCGGTTGCACACTGAGCCTGCTTTGATCAAACCCATTGTAAACACCGAAAGCCGGCCTCAGCCTGGTGCTTGGGCCAGGGGTTATCACCATACACTCTCTCTCTTTTACACACACACAGACACATGCTCGGACACACAGTGGAGAGTGATAAAGTCTTCAGTTAGGTGGGTGGAGAGATGCTTTATCTGTCTCCAGCGGTCAAACATGCGGCTGGCTGTCAGTGACCCGAGGCCAGGTAAACAGACCTGCAGCTGATAACAGCTGTAAGAGGATGAGGGAGGGCCAGAATGTAGATGAGAGCGGAGCCACGGGGCACACTGGTGGCTGGGCCCGTCACTGATGTTACAGGGGTGGCACTCCATAACGTTGCAGTCCTGCACCATCAGCTGCGATTACAGTGACATGTTAAGCAGGCCGTCATGTGCTGAAATAATCAACATGAAACCCAGGTTCCATTTTCTGGGTGGTGGAATTCAGACACCTTATTTCTTTAGCCAGATACGTTGGAATAAACATCAGGGGAGGTGTCACTGCAGAGTGGCAGGCAGGTGAGATAACACATAGCGATGCCTCTTCATATTCAGCATAGTTTAATTGAAAAAAATAAATAAAATTAACACTTAAACAATATGTATCTCAAATATCTCAGATTGTCTTTTAAGTACATGTTAAGATTCTGGACGTAGTCTCATGTATCACTATCAACATAGCTTAACATAATAACTTTAAACCCTAATGGAGTGACACTTAAATTCCGTACAAGTTGTTCTTTTTCTCCATTGTTATCCCTTCGTCCATCTTTGTCACATTCTTGCCATTCCTACAGTTTGTTTCAGAAAACAGAGCTGCTTAATCTCTCAAACAGTTTCACTGATTAAAACAAAAGTCAGATGCGTTAAATGTGTTTCTTTTGGCCCCTCGCTAACCGCCGTAGCTTTTCACTCTCTGTGGAATGTGCAACCTCAGCGACACATGCATGTGATGCAGTCACATTCCTCCAATAATTTCAAGGTTATTTTTGTCTCGTTAATATCTGCGCGGTTGTCACACCACGACTGTACAGCCACACCAACCCTCTCAGCTGATCTCCCGCCTGATCAAACGGATCTGACAGTAAAGCACAGGCGCCCAGTTACAGTTGGAGCTCTGACAGGTCTATGACGACCAATTACAACGCACACAAAGTAGCTCTTTCTCATCACCAAGTCATGGCTAATCAGTCCAAGCAGAGGTCAGGCCTCCTCTTTCACTCATCTTTGTGAAGTAAGGCAACTGTCTGGTATGCCGAGGATGCCCCATTAACTGTCATTGCTAGGGACAATTACCGAGTCTGACCTGGCGAAAGATTAGAGAGGCCTGCAGGTACAGATGATTGGCCGACTAGCTGGCCGGCCAAAGAGTTAGACATTCCTCATCTTAACTTTCTCTAAGGCCTTCTCCTTACAATTCCTTCCAGTCCTGTCCTCCTTCCCCAGCCTTTTAATAATCTTTAATAGTACATCGGATTATGGATGCAGATTGAGCAAACCATCGCCTCATCCGTCTGTCACCCTTTTGTCGCTCCTCTGTCTTTTTGCACGCTTTTCTCTCGCACTCTCCTGTGATTTTATTGTCTCCTGTAGCCGATCTGTCTGGTTTCCTGCATGTCTGACATGCTCAGGGAGATCCTATCTTCTCAAGTGTCTGTTCTGTAAGAGTCAGTCACTGTTTGAGGAAGAGAACTAACAAAGGATCCCGTCAACTGTTTTGTTTTGTCATTTATTTTTTATCACCGGACACACACATTTTCGCCGTTGCACAAGTTATTATTTAATCCTGTGTCTCAGTGTTTATTTGTGTGATAAGCCCTTCATCCTAATGATGCTCATTTTGGCTGACTGGAATTTATTGTCAGTGTTCATGCTTCTCTACCCTGAGTGGTAAAGAGATAAAAGGGATTCTGCTTTATAAAAAAATAAATAGATGAACCTGTGAAGAAAAGTTGGACAGGGCTGCTGAAACTGATCTTGGTCAAAATATCTGGGAGTTAGTGAGTACATTGTATGCAAGTGGTTTTCCAAGCATGGTTAACGCTAGCAATTATCATTATAAAATCACTTGTGGTTACCTTCCAGATGCCTATTTGATAAGTTTGTTTTCAAACAGAGCCTGAGCAATTTTCTCATATGCATAAACAAAGCTGGTCAATAATCACTTTCCGCTCCATTTCCTGAATTTAAGAAGCTAGGAGCTTTTTCTAAGTGCCCTAATTTGCAAGCTCTAAAGATTCTACATTTTTAAAGGTCTAAATCAAACATTATTCGACCCTATTTTACATGAATGAGACACGTTTCAAAGAGCAGCAGTGTTCACAAGAATTTAAAAATCAAACAAAAAAGAAACTAAATGTCTTTTTGGTTTTTCCTGCAGGATTCAGAGCTTATATAGCAATCCGTATTATTCATACTTTCACAGGCTTTTAAGAGAGCTAAACTCGCACTTTGTATCGTTTCAGCAGCATACACAATCTGAAACACTACTACGAAGGTAAGAGTCTGTGTGTAATCAGTGCCTGATTTACTGAGACAGCAGCTCATTATGCTGTCAGCTCCTGGACTGAAGCTGGGCCTAACTCTCCAGAATCATTTTGTAAATGAAGTAGCATGTCCAGAAGCTTCCAGCAGAACAGGAAGAGGTTCGCTCAAATAGAAGCAGCAAATACGGGTAAAAGCTACAAATGTTCTCTGGAAATGCCATCAAAATAGAGATGAGTGTCAAAATAAACAGAGGTAATTTCTTGTAGCTTGATACCCAAATACAGGTGGTTTCCTGTTTCTTTTAGTTTTTTTTCTACTGTTTATTCTTACTTTTCCTAAGGACATTTTATTTTATATGTTTAGTAGAGATAAGATACAGTGCAACTCATACAGTTGAATAAATATTTTCCACTCATCAGATGGTTTTACTCTACGACAATAAGAAAGCATCTGCCATGATGCTTTTAAACAAGATTAAATAAAATAAACATCTGCCACACATTAGTTTTTCAACCTTCCGTACATTCCTACATTCAACACAGGAAATAAAACGTATATTTACAGTTTTTTTAACAAACGTGAATTATGCCAAAAATAAATAAAACCGCCTCCATATTTCCAGAAAGAGTATTTCGACATCTGCTCAGACACTGTCAGTGTCATTGATACCTATTCGTGCCGAGCAGCTATCCAAGGGTCTCAACCTTTTTTTTTCCTTTTTAAGCTGAGCCCAGTCACCCTTTGGAGGAAATCATAGGTGAGAGTTGGAAACAGGATCTGCTTTGCCTCTCGCTCGTGCACTGGGCCACCTGTCTAACCTCTGCCATCGTTCATGAACACCATCCTGAGAACTCCCTCTCTGTGGACACCAACTCAATCCCAACCCGGCAGGAGAAATCCAAAGTCCTTACAGGGATTCATGGCTGACTTGCTGGCAACTGGTGCCTGATTAAGGTCACAGTCTGAGGAAGCAATCACCACCACATCTGCAAGAAATGGAAAATAATTAGAATAATTTAAAATTTGTAAAACAAAATGTTCTTTAATTGAGCTGCTCAAGAATCAGAGCAGAATATAGTTAGCGGAAATACAGTGAAGTCATTTCATCTTTAAACAATCAGTTGTGCACCTCTTCCTCCAGCTATCTCCACCATCTTCCCCCCGACTTCTGAACCTGTCCTCTTTCTGTCCAGGTCCAGGACATGTGTTTCAGCCAGGACAGTCGCTGGGTGGCCATCAGCACCCTACGTGGGACCACCCATGTATTTCCTGTCAACTCCTACGGTGGTGCGCCGTGTGCCCGCACACACATGTCCCCACGAGTGGTCAACCGGATGTCTCGCTTCCAGAAGAGCGCCGGCCTGGAGGAGATTGAACAGGAGCTGAACAGAGCGGCCGCCTTGGGAGGAGGAGCAGGCGCAGGTGGAAGTGGCTGCATCCTTGGTGGAGGAGGAGGCATTGGAGGCCGCTGTAGCCCCATACCTGGCCTGTCCAGCAGCCCCTCAGGGTCTCCACTGCACGGTAAAGAGCTGGGACGGAGGGGAAATGAAAAGGCTTGTAATTTCCAGAATTCAAACTGTCATTTTCTGACTTTTAACACACTCTTAGTTATTTTTTGCCATATCTTGACTCATGAAGTTGTTATCATCAAGACAAAAAGCAACGTTAGCATGTTTCTGGTCACCAGATGAATTATGTCCAATATTTATAGTTCTGCTTTTTTCTCTACCAGCCATGTTTCTAGCTTGCTCATTACCTGCAATATTATTATCACATCAGTTTCGGTAAGAATGACTGTTCCTGGTGGATAAGAGCTTGACCATGCAAGGAATGCACAGTATGAATAAGCCAAATGACCTAAAGAAGGCTAGAATACGTTCTGTAGAATTGCAGAGATTTAATATAAGAAGTATGCACAGTCACCTGGGTCCTATTCTGTGTGCTTGTGGATTATCATTTGTTTTTCGAAACACTGGTCATCAAAGGACTTTGTATTCCAGGTACTCTGATCTGTCTGCCACAACCTTGTTCTGTTGTTTGTCAAACACCAGTGCAGGCTCCTCACACTGTCTGTGTCCCTAGCTGACATAGATACACATTGATAAACACACACTTTGTGTCAACTGCACTGCTTGACCCCAGAGGTGTTACTCATTGTAAGTATCACAGTTCTCATTAAACAAGGTTTCTAGGAAACTATCCTGTCCCTTAGTAGGTGTACTGCAGGCGGAGTGAGGGCAACAACTTGATAACCCAGTAATTAAAAAGAGCAGAGATGTCATGAAAGGAGGTAAAAGTGACATGGATATATATTCACATCATGTTATGTGTAATTCTACATCGCAGTGTGAATCTTATGAAAACGGACCTGCCTCAAGTGACAGTATTTGCATGGCCCTTTTTAAATCTATGTTAAGTTAACACCAAGAGCTTTATTCGTTTGCACTACAAATCTTAAGATTTAACATATAATGAAATGTTGAGTTTCTGATTTAGTGAAATAAGTACTTCAAAATTTGAGGTCATCAAAAATGACATTATATTCTGAATTGCTGCAGTATTTCAATGGGTGAAAGATCTGGTTTCCACTCCAGTAACCTGCACTGCTTGACCCCGGAGGTGTTACTCATTGTAAAACATTACAGTTTTCATCAGTCACAGGCTTCCAGGAATCTATCCTGTTCTTTAGAAGGTGCACCACAGGCAGGGCAAGGGCGAGAACTTGATAAACCTTTCAGAGAACCAGATGATTGGAACTTGACCAGTGGGTCCTTTGGCACAACATAGCGGATAGTATTTTACACAGTCTTTATATTCTATTGCATTAGATGGTGTGCAGCTTGCTGGTGTGCAAACCAAATTTTTAAGCCCAAAAAACACTGCAACAGTTCACGATTTGAAGGTATGAAAAATGTTTAAATCCAATGGAATCAAGTCCTGAATTTGTGGGGTATTTATTCTGCTAGATTAATAAGAACCCTTTAAACTATAACAATTTATATTACGTCTTTGAACTTGCAAGTTACTACCTGTATTTTTTTATTTGTCGTTTGTCATGTAATTTCTTTGAGCCTCTTCAAATGCTTCATATGGTTAAAATTTGTGCAACCTAGCCCCCCCCCCCCGTATGGGAAAGCATGCATCGAGGCCCGGGATTCATTCACAGGGGAAAAATGGAAAAATACATACTGTTTACACTAAGCCTTTTTTAATTTCTCTGTTTTAATGTAACCTTCTTGACACTGAACTTTTCTCACTCTCATTAAATTTTGCTTTTTCAATTATCTGCCCTGAAAAACCCAAAAATGTATTGATTTTCAAATAATCAAACTAGCTAAAATATTTTACATTTTGAAGAATTCTGCCCAGGGGATATTGAGATAAAGCCTTATTTTTCTTTTTTTTTTTTTACAAAATCGCTTGTTGTGACCTTGGCCTTTGACCTTTCAATGTGAAACTTATTTTGAGAATAAATTTTGACACTATACACATGTAATTTATTTAAAGCAAATAGGTTGAATTTGGCTGAGATAGACTTGCTTAAAAGTTCTGCCAAGTTTCAACAAATAGGAATTTGACTTTGACCTTTGACCCAGATCTTTACCCAAAATCAAATTAGTTGAAATCATTCTCATAGCAACCCACAGAAAAACAAAAGAATCAGGACTACTCTCTCAACTCTGTGGACGGCAGGCTTCTTGAAGATAAAACGACCCGAAAACATGACCTCCTCTGTAGAATGACATTTCTTGAGGAAGGTGTTGAATAAAATAAAGAAAAATCAAGTGTTTTGCCAAAAAAAAGCACAAAAAAATGTACTCATCCTTTGGATGAGTTTCTAATATTAAAAAGATATGGGAAAAAAAAAAAAAAACTAAACAAAAACTTCTTAACACTCCACAACTTATTTTCACTATGGACATTCTGAGATACACTACTATTTATAAGCACAGTGCAAATGTGTTTCATAATGACGCCAGAACACACAGACGGCACGGTGGTGCAGTGGTTAGTACTGTTTCCTCACAGTAAGCAAGAAGGTCCTGGGTTCGACCTCGGGCTGGGATTCGGGGCCTGTCTGTGCAGTTTGCATGTTCTCCTTTCATGGGTGCTCAGGCTTCCGGCCACAGTCCAAAGACATGTGAAAAGGGAAATTAGGCTAATTGGTTACTGTGAATGTAAGTGTACATGGTTGTTTGTCCCTGCGTGTCAGCCCTGCGATGAACTGCCCACTTGTCCAGGTTGGACCCCGCCGTCGTGCAACGATGCTGGGATAGGCTCCAGCCCTGTATGAGAAAAGCAGTAGAAAAAGAATTAACAAACCAGGAATTGCACTGCACAGAATATAACATACTGATGTCAATTTGAGTGGACAAATAATGCAAATAATGGTCTGCCTTTGGTGCCACCACCAATTTTACTTGTTATTTGCACTGCAAGTAATGTACCGATGTCATTGCAAGCATTCTGGTGCAAAAACTTCAATTTAAAGACCATGCAAATATTGGCTGCCCACGAGGAGGTCCGTTTCCATAGGGTTAATGTATAATTACGTGTAATGTGATATGAGTTGATATCTATATCACTTTTCTCTGTCTGTCTTCATGTGAGCCAGAATCGGTGACAGAAGATGATCCTGTCAGGGTCAGGGTCAAGTCAAAATGTTATCTGGTTGCCCTGGAAGTCGCGCCCCGCCCGAGCCCCATAAACACACAAACACACTCACACGCTCTCCTGAAAGATGGCGCCCCTGCTTCCTCGCTCCTTCCTGTCTTCCTCGTCTAGACCCAGACCCTTCTGTAACCCTTACATCAAAACATACACACACATTCCTGTATGTGTATGTGAGTGTTCTGTGTGTGAAAAATAGGCCATCAAACATTAAAAGGATGTCAGACGTTTGAGAGTCACCGCTCTGCTGCGATGAGAGACAGAAAGGGACAGAAACATCAAAGTGGGGTAGGAGGTGAAAGTGAGTGAGCGAAGTAATGAGGTGCAATTGAGAAAAATGAAGGAGAGATAGAACGGGGGGAATACGGGAGGGGGCGGGGGTGACAGACAGAGGGAGAGAAAGATAAGTTTGTAGTAGCAGCGCTGAAAGCCGGGGTCTCTGGGAGCAAGCTCGTAAATCACACTTTTGTTTCAAAGGAGGACATTAGGCCCACCTGTCAACAATTAGTCCTCAAAGTGATACCTTATTGAGTGTGTGTATGCGTGTGTGCGTGGGAGTGTGTGCATGTTTGCAGAAGATAAACTATCTAGACATAACTGATCATTGTTGGATTGTAAAATCCCCAAAAAAGGAGCAGGTCAGAGTGAAAGATTACACTCGAGCTGCAGTGAAGAGAAGGTGAAAGTACACGGTTTTCAGAACTCTTGAGGTTTTACATTTTATAAGATAATCCACAGGAAATTGAAGTCTGGTTTCGCACCTCTTTCATCAAAGTGTTAATAATCCATACCATACGGACACTAGCTTTCTTTCTGATAAACACAGAGTACCTCACTGTGTGAGCTATGAGTCAGTCCAGTGTACTTCAAGTGTTACTAGCTCACACGTATGTGCCACGCAGTTCAATATTTTACCCACTTTTACCTTCCAGTGTTTTGCAAAGCAGGGTATATGGACGCCTGAAAGCACCTGCACATTTTAACCTGTACATCTCCGGTAATTCTACAAACAAAACAGAACCACGATTGTTCGTAATAATAGATAAAAACACACAATAAATACATGATGACGACTTGATGTAACATTTACAAGTATGTGAAACCACTTTTACTCCAAAATTAGCGTGTGCATTGCATTGGTTTTTTTTTTTTAACCCTGGGTAACACTCACAATACTCTTCTTTTATACTCAGCAGTTGACCACATTCACACTTGCCCAGGGACAGAGCAGTCTTTTTGTTTTTTTAATCTGATATGGCAAGCGCCATCTCACATACTGTGCTGGAGACAGGTGTTGTAAGCAGCATTGCTGTCACTGGGAAACACTAAAAGACAAGATGAGGGTAAATAACGACGCTACAACAGTTAAGCACCACTTGAACGCAGACAGGTGGAATTTATAAGAATTAGTATATGACTGACTCAAATGTTCGCACTGTTTACGTGCCACCGTCTGGATCTTGAATGCTCATTACAGTGTGGTGCCAGAGGTGCATCAAAAAACACAGCGTAAACCCGGGACTAACGTTTACACCCCAGCCGAGGTAGAGCCGATAAATACCTATGTCTACAGCGAGTTAAATGACCTGGAATTATATCCCGCTAATTTGCACTCACATTGCACTGAAAAGCCAGCTATTACCAGGTGTTAATGGGATTTTTGGCCAGTGTCAAGGGGGTTATAAGTAGTTAAATTTAAAGATCCCCTCCTCATATACATATTGTATATTAAGGAATAAACATGTTAAAATTAAAAACGTGCGTCTGACACATCCATACCAAATAAAATCGAATCAGTGAAAAAAAATCGAAATATATTAAAATATTTTTCATTTTACACATTTAACCTTGTCAGACTGTCCATTCTCCGTGTACGTGCACTGGAGGCTTTGTGTTTCCACATGGGACCTGTGCACACTGAACACTACTTTCAAACTAGTTGCGAATGTAACAAATGATGCCCGCTTCCTAAAATGAATTGTCACAGAGATCTTTGTCGTTTTGAATTTTTAGGGATGAATGTGTTTATATAAACAAGAAATACTTTATTGGTTTTGTTTTAGTTGGTTCACTTAGATCTGTGCTAACATTAACCAAACCCCAACACTCACAGAAGTGTAGAACAGATTAGGTTTGTGCTGTCGACCAGGCTCTATATTTTTTGTTAGCTTCAGTTTTGTGTATGCTGTAGCTGTACTACTTATGCAGTTGCAGTGTTTTCCCACACGGTGATTTAGTGCTGTGCATTGCTATACTGCACAACTCCTGCAAAAATCCTGCGCATAACAGCAAATCAGTGAATATTACATCACAAATTATTAAAAAGAGATATTAAAGTAAGACTCATATGTTGTGTGTTTAAAATTTTCTGTCTTTTTGCTTTAACTAGTTCACTGATCTGCCGTGTCTGTGAAGAGCAACTTGTGTCTGTGACAACCGATTTCACACAAAGTAGATCTTCACAATTTGCTAATTTAATTTAAAAGGTTCTCTGCAAAAGTGAAGGAAATGGTCAGCTATTGTTTTTTGTCGAAAAGCTGTCGCAGGCAAATTCACTCCAATTGGGAGCTGTTGACTATGACCATTGGTAGCAGTTAATAGAAAAAAATACATGGAGATTTTCAGGTATGATATTACCTGATATATTTTAATTTAATTAAAGTACCTGCAGTGTCATCTCGGTCCTAGAAAGTGTTGTAATTGATCATGCTTGTTTTGTATCAGCTTCATTAGAAAAATGTTTTGATTTATTTATGTAGAAAAATCAAATACAGTCATTGTTGGTCATCGTAATGTAAATGTAACTCTAAGTATGAAAAAGTATGGCATTGTGGAATTGCCTCTTAAAGAACATGGTCATAGTAATAGAGTTTCCATCAGATTATACGCTTTATGATTTTTCTATATTTTAAAAGGCATTTTTGGGGCTTCTTTGGGTGTTGAGAATTAAGTTGGTCATAAATTAGACTTGTCAGACAAGCTCCTGCACCAAAACAAGATGATCGTCACCCTCAAAGGCAAGCATATATTTATATGGCGCAAAAGTACCAGAAAGTACATGTCACAGTAGGTCAGATCACCAGTAAGTTCTCTGTGGGCAAGGTCATGTAGGTCTCTGCGCGTCTGTTATTTTGAAGATAAATTGGCTCCATGCATCCTGCCACATGTAAATTTAGAAATCCAGCCCCCCTCCACCACTACCGCTGCCACCAGCGTTGATAAAAACTCCATAATTTGCGCAATTTTCACCGGATGCAAACACACTGAGTCACGTTTGCTTTTGTGTGTGCCTTCCGCCTGTTTTTGCGCACTGGGTGTGAATTTTGGGCAGCCGAGGCAGTTTTGTTAGGCTGGCAGAAGGCAGCAGGGTGAGGCAAGCCGGGGCCGGGCCACCTAGCCACAACAGCTGCTCTGTGATTGTCGCCAGCGAGGACAGCGTTGATTTTTGGGAAGGAACTGTAGAAAAGTACACATCCTTCTCCAAACTGCCAGCCCAGGCCATCAACATGCCTAAAAATAGAGGCTGGAATTGGCTATCTTCTTGTCACAGTTAAAATCTGAAAAGGCTATTTGTGTCCCTCTGTACAGTACACTCCCCCCATGCCCTCCCTTTTTCCCAAAGCCTTCTCTCCATGTGATCGGTGTATTGTCATTTGAGGTGATGACCCATAATGTGACCATGCCGGTGCTGTAAAGCGCGGTTTGTCTGCGGCCCAGTGCATACAAGGCTTGATTAGTAAGTGCAGTTTCTCTGCACAGAGCAGAAAGTTATTGAGGCATTGCCAGGCATATGGCAACCACTGTAGAGTTTTATTACTCAGATGGTTTTCAAATCTAGTCACAGTACTGTATAATACAGCAGCGTGCAGTGGCAACAGGTTCGGCGCGCTCCAAAAACAACTCGATCATAATAATCTAAAAACCATCTTTCATATTATAGTTCCATTTGCGTTCAGATTCCTTTTTGGAGCACCGTGCTGTGCCCTCTGCTGCGGTAGATGGAGATCAGACTTTTATCTCCTGACCGGGATTCAGTTTCTCTACTCTCACCATCGAATGCTGTTGAAAGTCTCTGCTTTCCTCTTTGCTGTGAAACTCTCATGACAGCTTTGACTCGGCGTGCATTTTTGTACCATGCATGGATGCCCTTTGTGTGTATACACAGCGCTGGTCATACACTTCCCAGCCATAAAACGTCAACACAGGGCTATTAGTCAGTGCAACAGATTTGTTTCCTCACTGAGCAGAAGCCCTGGTGGTCCGATCACGGGGCCATCTGGGCCCTGGCGCTGGTTCAGAGAGAAAGGGGGAGGCAAAAAACAAGGTGTGACGGGAAACTGTTAATTCACTTGTTGATAAAGGGGTACTTCCTTTCTGCTATTAGAGGCTGACGGCTTGCTTATTTGGGTTTGGACTTTTGTTTTATCTCGCCTCCCACCCTCCCCCAGCGCTCCCCTTCGTCAGTCATCGTCCCGCGGTGAAAAACAGCGACATTCTGCAGAGGTCGATGCCAAGGAAACATTACCTCATAACTGCTGGTGTGTGACACGTATGTACACGACCTCGCTGCGACCCTGTTTTTGACAGTATAGTTACTCGGCGTTAAACAGTTACAGAGTACAGTTGGTCATCTGGAAATCTCCGCTCCACATGGACAGGATTTAGCAGGGATTTAACACAGCAAGTTAGCATTTTCATTTCAGAAACGTGTAAACAGTGTGAAACAGTGAGATGGATTTCTGGTCCAGGTTTCAGTCAGCGTGATGAGCCGTCTGCCTTGGATCTGTGTCCAGGCTGAGACGGAGCTAATCAGCCTTTGTGAAAGCACCGCAGGCTCACATGCTTGATCATTTCAACTGCAGTCTTTAACTCTTTAACATTTGCCACTCTTTTTATACTCTATTGTAGTTGCTATGATGTGACTGTTAGCCCTAGCTAGCCATGCACTGACACACCCCCAACCTGAAAGGTCACATAGCATATACGGCATAATGAAACCAGAAAAATTGATTAATCACATTGACTCCTTGACCAAACGCAAAACCTAGCAGCTTTTCTGGAGCTTTCATTGGAATTATGGGATCTTCCTCAGAAGAAGAAGCCCCCATTGTCATGTTTGAGCTATTTACTATTATTACTCTATTAATGATTAAGAGGTTGAGATGAAAAGAAACGTATTGAACGTGACAGAAATGTAATTCCTCAGGAAGGTTGCATAGCAGGACAGAACGCTCTAAAACAGCTTTTAAGTGGATCTCATGGTGGTAATTGATAAAATAACCTATTGCAGGCTAATCCAGATAAGGTCATATCTATACATCATCCTAGTAAAAACTGCAATTTTACCTGCAAGCTTTCCATCTGATTTATTTGTAGGTTGGCCAAATACACCCAGATATTTTTCTTTTTTTTTTTTCCTTTTTGTTTTGAAATTTTGTTTCTCAGTACAGTTGCAAAATGATTCATTATCAACTCAACTCAATTATAAAATTAACAGTACAAAAAAATAAACGTTGTGAAGGCCTAACCTCCAGCAAATTTGCAAAACAAATTAAAGCTGGTATGGAGACAATAAATCCCTACCTCCAGGTGGTTAACTCAGTTTTCAAGTGCAGTCTATGTTAACTAATTGTTATTAAGTGTTATTGGGTTTTTTTTGTTGTTTTCTTTTTTTTTTTTTTTTTTTCCATGAAATTCTGAAAATTTTCAATCTGGCAAAATGTTTTATGAAAGGTTGCACCTCTCTTTGACCTACATCTTACATGCTTCTGCACAAGAAACACAATGTACAGTACAAGCTGACGCTCGCCCCTGACAGTAGTTTACACATTTTATCAGTGACAACAGCGTCATCTCTGTGGCGAGCTGCAAATAAACAGGAACAGAGAAATCACGGCCTGTCAGTGGTCAATAAATTTGACACTTGATGGTGCTGCAATATATTTCCCCACAGCTTAAGTATTTATTCTTTGAAGACATACAGTGTTTTTTAGCTTCGCTGTTGCTGTAACATTAAATCATTAATAGAACCGGGAGAATACATGGATAATAGGTCATGGAGGGCTTTTACTGTCGTGAGCCAAAGTCATTACCTTGTACAGTAGAACTTGTTGGCAGGCCCATGTTTTAGTTCCGGATTTGTCCTCTGTGTGGCGCTGTGTGGTCAGGATACCCACAGGTTTGAAGAGGAGCAGAGCAGCCAGGCCATACAGACAGAGAGGAGAGGAGCTGTGCTGTGAGTTTTGCCTTGATACAAATCTAACGACGGTGAAAGAGAGGGGAACTTTCTCTGGCTTTTTTAATGAATGGTCACTTCCTCCAGCTAAAACAACTTGCAGCCTTCCTTTGGATTTAGATTTTTTTTTTTTTTTTTTTTTTTTTTAAAGAACTCTTCGCTGTAATCTTTCTCCTTTTGGCATTTTCCTTCCTTCATTCATTGTTGTCTTTAGAAGCTGATAGGTTTTTTCTTTAGGATGTTATGACATTTGTTTAAACTTTATTTTTTTTTCTAACCTATTAGTGACTCATAATTTTTTCAGTGGAAACAAAGAATCCAGCACTTCCTTCAAATCCAAATGTATTTGTCTTCCTAATTTACCCAGCAAATTAGAAGTTGACAGGGAATAAGAAAGGACAAATAGCTTTGTAAGAGGAGCAGATGTTCCGTTAAAAGCATTCCCCCCCCCCCCCTCAACCTGCTGTGCAGTCAGGAGGATTAGGCTTTGTATATTACTCAGTACATTTGATTTAACATTTGTGTGCCATCAAAGGTAAGCTAGTGTTAGCGACTTGTATCTGTTGCAGGCTCCGTCGACAGGCTTCTCCCTGTGGTCGCAGAGGAGCCAGAGCCCAGCTCGGCCTGAGTCAATAAACGGGAGAGCTCGGCACAAAACCACACTGCAATCGAACAAGCTGTTTACCCTCAGAATTAGCCTTCCCCTGTACTTTTAGGGCTTTTAAAGCGACCAAAAATACACAGTGCGAGGAATATGTATCTTGGCAGGCATGTGGGCTCCGCCAGAGACCTCTGTCCTTTTTATACGAACCCTAATAACTCAATCTCCACAACCACTAAGCCCTCTTATCACTGGGTCCTCGCTGCTGCACTCATCATTATTTGATTTGCAAAATTGGAAGGTAGAGATAAAGAAGTAAAGCTCGCTTGCCATTACACACAGACGGCACTTGTGGCTTGCAGCTTATTTCCTCCCACGTAAAAAGTGCACACTCTGAAGAGCCGAAGCATTGTCCATTGTCGCCGAATCAATAGCTTTTACATCCAGCCTTTGTTCTGCTGCAGCTAGTCCGTCTCCTGTACACATCTTTTTCTCCGTTTTTTTGTGTTCCTGAAGCTTAAAGCCTTTGAAGGTGTTGGACTTGACAGGTTATTGCTTGGCTGGTGTTGTTATTGACTCTTAATTTGTTACAATGCACAATACGTATTAAATATAATATAAATACCACTCTGTTTTTTTTTTTATTTATACAGTACACCAATTATTCAATGGCTTTTCATTCCTTAAAGAAACAAAAAATTGTTTGTTTCTTTGCAAGCTAGTTGAGGTGATGTCTCAAGTCACCTGTGTGTGAAGTATTTTCAGTGCAACAGCAACACTACAAGTGTTTAAAATAATTTTAAATAACATAAAGTGAGTTTTCATTTCTCTGTTGATTCATGGATTGGCCTAAATGTAAAATTGTATTAGGGAATGGAGTAAACCTAATTATACTGACTAGTAATACTTGAACATGACACGCATAAATACCCTTCAAGATTTTTAATTCATCAAAAAACATAAAGCCGAAACGTCTGCCATTCTGAAAAATAAATCTTGTCTGTTGTTTCTCTGATTTTCCCTGTTTACTCGGATCACGTCTAAGTGTTCCTGACGCGGAATTTACTCAGACTCGGCCCGCTGTCGCGCTCAGACGGCTAAATTCGGATCAAAAAGGCCCCGCTATTCAACCAGAGCTTCTGTCACCGCCATGCGTAGCTGCCATGTCAGTCAATCGGTGTTAGATCGGGGTCACTTTTAAATGGCCACACCAAATCAGATTTATACGTCCGACCACAGTGTGTGTGTTTCTGATGCAATGTAGAGCACAAGCGGGCTTTGAGTCGTCAGTTACTGGAAGGGGACTGGCTGTTGTGATAAAATAATTAACAGAACACAAAACTCACTCAAGAAACTAGTGGACTGAACTTTGCTTTATCTGCAGGCAAATCACCGTAAGTCGTCGTCGCCATGAAGGAAAGCTGAGCGTTTCTGTTTGGCCTGCTCATTTTCATGCTCGGGCTCATAAAGGCAGTGCAGGACGGCTGTGACAGCAGCGCCGACGTCTCATTATCTCCTCTCTTATTGTTTCCTTCGGTCCACGGGGTTATAAAAGAAGGTATTTAGACCCAGACAGAGTGACGAATGCAACCAGTCTCCCGCTCTGACCCGGAGGTTGGCTCAGACGGCTTCTTCTCATTTAGAAGCAATTACTTTCTGTGTTTGTGCTGTGTTGGGGTTGAAGAAATTTTGAGTTTTTTTGTTTTTTCCTTCTTGCTTCTTTCTCCT
>KV751403.1:21278-32050 GCA_001698575.1 Mola mola
GAGAGCAAAGAGTTAGTTTTTTTTGGTGCTTTGTTTTTACTTAAGATTTTAAGTGTGAATTAACAACTAAAAAGATCCACTTGACATTCATGAAAGTCAACTGAAAATCATTTTAATTGCAAAAGAAACCCATCGGAACAGCATCTTCACTTGAAACCTTTGCACAGACTTCAAAATAAATTAAAACAACAATTTCTGTCAGTGTAAGACAGCTTTCATCATCTACATCAACAAATGATGTGCAAACAGTTTCTGAATGATTATGATAGACAAACATTTGAGTGAGCATTTATTCGATCATAACCAATTTCATACATTTTTGTTTGATTTTCTGATCCTGGAAATTTTTTAAGGTTTACCTGGAAGAAAAAGAGTCATATCAACTTAGAGAGCATCTGTTTCGTCCTGCCTCGCTCACCTCCGTGCGCTGTAAACGTGTGTACATGCTGTAGATGTGCATACTTATGCAGACACACACACTCTTCCTCCATCTCCTTTTTTTCCCAAATAAGCAATCATTGGCTATAACCCATCTCTCTTTCCTGCGAGGTACAAAATCTTTTAATCGAATCAAACGATGGCTGCACACACACACATATGGTTGCAGTGTGGGTGTCATCCGATCCGGTGTATCTGTCTGACCCCCCCGTCCCAGATCTTGTCTGATCGAGCCTTGTAAATACTGACATGTCGTAAACTTGTAGATCTGATTTCAGGGCACTCTGTGTGCATGAGTGTGAGTACGTGTGTGTGCGTGTGGTATTTTGTGTTCAAAAGTGTTTTTGTATGCAGACATGTTCTGCTTCTGTCTTGCTGTAATTTTAATTTTTTATTCTTTATTTTTCCCTCTCAGCTTCTGTTTTTTCCCTCTTCGTTACAGCAAAAACTGCCGTGAGCTCCGAACACACTAATCATTTGCCATAAACAGCAAATTAAAAAAATATCACTTTCTCTCTCTCTCTTTTTTCATATTAGGTCAAAATTGGGGAAAAAAAAAATAAACATGCCCTGGGAATTTTTTTTTTATTTTTTTCTTATTTTTTTTTTTAGCTCTTTGGCATGAGATACTTCAATAAAAACACCAAATGTTCAAAAATGTTCCCAAATAGGGCTGTTAATAAAACCTCCCCGTTAGCTTGCGGTTTGGGAGCGGGGGACCGGGCAGGAAGCCATTTTCACACAGGCCGGCCTGACCTCGACTCGTCTCTGACTGAAAATAGCAGTGGAGCGAGATCGGCGCACAAAGAGAACGGGGAGGGGTTCTGAAGCTATGGATCCCTCCGCTGCACTGATACCTGGGAGAGAAAGAAAAGAGGAAGGAGGAAGAGACAAAAACGACCTGATGGCTTTTCCACCAGCCGCCCGATTCCTTTGCAAAACAGTAAATCTTGTAAAGTTTATTTTCTTTGCAGCATCTGTGTTTTATAAAGGCTCTCTTAATTTGTTTTTACTCGGTCCAGTGGGGGATCACCGCTCCTTCTTTTTTTTTCTCTTCCCTTCCCTTTTGTGTTGAACCCTTTTTAGTCCTCCCTGCCGTCTATCTCTGTCCCTTCTCCCCCCTTCTGTTTTTCCTCCTCTCTCTTTCCTCCCCCTGTGGAAGTGAGCGTTTTAATAATGATGCTTTGGGGAATTGGGATGGTAGAACAGCTTTCTCCTGCTGCAGACCCCCCTTTCCTTTTTCCTCTTTCCTGCTTTCATCCCTTCTTCTTTTAACATGTCTGTGAAACTTCATGGAATAAACGCTAGAGAGTGAGGGTAGACTGATACAGGTATGCTGATATTCTTCAACTATCAGAGACCTATAGGGCCCTTGGTTCTACTTGATATACTATATGTAATATATGAATTAAAATGTAGGTTTCATCGCCAAAAACAGTTCATTTTGATACCTTAGAGCGGTGAACATCTACAATTGTTTGAATTCAACAAAATATTGACCGCAAAAACACTTAATCTAAAACAGTAACTTCTAAGATTCCACTTTGAATCAGAGAACTTGATCAGGTTTTTGATCTTGTAGGAAAAGCACCTGTCAACCAAATGGCTTTTTGGACATTTTTGGTTTTGCAATTTTTCCATCATTCCAAGTATATTGAGATACAGTTCTTGCTGTTGACTAATTAACTGTGTTTTATGGTTTTCCAAACAGATTTTTATTACTTTTTTTCCATAAAAAGTTTAATTAAAGATGAGGCCGGACATGCTTTTACCCCTGCAGGTGCGTTTAACATCACGTTATGTTTGTTTCCATTTTACAGCAGTCTTAGAAATATGAATGCATTATTGCACAACATGTGCAACCACATTGTATGGTTGCTCTTGACAGTGCAGTGAACAAACACACGCACATAATCAGCTGTACAATAAATTAATGTAGGAATTCGTAGTATCTATTTACTAGATAAAATGATAATAAAAATAGTAAATGATATTTGTATATCACCACCATAAACTTGCGGTTTCCACTTTAAAAACAAAGTCATTGCGCTTTACTGTAAGCTCATACAACATTTTTACTGATATGTTACCTAAACTTGTCTCTTCAGGTCTTTTCAGGTCTTTTCAGGCTTTCAACACTATTGGAATAATTATTTCACAACTGCGAGTGAAATTAGATATTGATGATACATGTATTTAATCCACAAATATCTCAGCATGATGCCGTAACGAATCGTTTTTCATTTTCAGATTAGTGTGTGTGTGTTTCAGTCAACGGAAAAGTCATTCCGCTGTGAGAGAATGTTGGAGACCACCTGCAGAGCTGAAACTCTATGTTTGTTTATGAAACCTGCATCATCACATAGCTGTGATTATTATGACCCATGACAGGAGTTGTGTTCTGTCAAGACAAAGTTTTCATCACTCACTGAACTGTCGGCCTGCTGAAAGAGGTTTTATCTCTTTGGCCCTGAAATTGGGACGTTAGCAAAAGCCTGCAAATCTATTCAGGACCGTAAAGGCTGTGCCGCAGCGCTGGGACACGGAATCGTTTTTCTTGTCTTCCAAACTCTGCGTCCCTTCTCTCTCTCTCTCTCTGCCGTCTCACAGCTGCAAATTCATCTCGAGGTCCAAGGTCTCTGCTAGTACTCGACCTGCCTCAGCTGCCGCCTCCTAACACTGCCCGACCACGTTCCTCTCCAGACCTGCTAGAGTTTACATTTTTCTTTCCCTTCAAACATCGTCTCTGGCAGAACAATTCAAATAAGACACGGCGTTTGTGTGGACGCGCGCAGTCTTCAGAGCTTGTTCCCGCCGCACGTCGCGTCCTCATTGGAGCCTCCTGCTTGTATTGGATGCAAATCGAGGATTAAAAGAGTTGGGAGAAACATGAGAGAGCGTGACACCGGGGCAGCTGAGGAGAGAGAACGAGCGCAAAGGAATGGAGAGAGAGGTTTAATGTGAGAATAAAATGCAAATGCTGTTGAGACAGGGAGGGATGGCTGGATGGATTAAGGGAGAAAGAGAGACGCGGGTCAGGTGACAGTGTGACTTTTTTTGGCAGGGTCAGAGTTATTCTCTCGACGACGGTGACGGAGCTGGATTTGCATTGATGGATCTTCTTTCCATGAGATGTCATGTATCACTGCTTCGTGGGCACATCACGCCCCGGTCATTAATCAAATCGTGGCCTCCGTCCAGAGCTATCTGTCTGTCTCGCTCTCCCATTCCCTCTGCACACTTTGCAGTAGCCTTGGTCATTGTTTCTCCCCACCTGGTATTATTAGAAGTAATAGGCAGATACCTCACAAACGCTGAGATCTTGCAAAAAAAAAACCTAAATTTCTACAGGTGAATTTAAAGCTGCTTCAAAGGTCCAACAAACAAAACTGTTGTAGTGGAGATGGTATCAGTAAAGCAGAGTGTAATAATGGTTCTATAGACATAAATATGTCCAAAAACTTGAAATGTTTGCACTTTTTTGTCACCTTTGGTGTTTTTTTCCGTGGCTAAAATCTAATAATGTCTGAATGTTAATGTGATTCTCAAACCTTCTTGAGTTCTTGAGCTAGTTAAAGTTCTTTATGCAACAAAAATGCATTCAATGTATACACGCACCATATTTTCATGTGATTTATAGAGCAATGTGTGCACATAGCTCTGTTTTAGGATTTTTAGTCTTTGTGAAAGTATGTAAGTTTGAACAGGCCTGACTTCCAATCCCAACGTTGGCATATGTCTGCTCCACCACTGTCTCTATGAAAATAACTGGGAAAAAAAATGCGCTTTGACTGAATTGTACTGGCTCGAGTCTTTTTAACAGTGAAATTGCTGCCATCCTCACCTACTGCTACCCATTTCATCCAATCTGCTACGATAAAATTAAAAATACACATAACCGAAATTCATAGAGATGGTAAAAATTGGGTGATGATGGGAAAATTTGAAACAAAATTAATAAAAACAATCAAAACAGAGGAACAAGTAAGTCTTTAGCAAAAAAAAAAAAAAAAAAAAAAAAAGGCTTTCACTAGAATGCATACTTCCTTTAAAGGCCAACCTTAAATTTGAATACCTGAATGTGCACCTTTATCTGCATCCAGACCAATATTAGATGAGTTTATTCTTGGCTCATTCCTGAGCCTCCCGCCATACTGCTAAGAAACCAACCCACTGGCAGAAGAGTAAAACCATAATCATCTTAGTGGAGTTACGATTATGTTACACCCAGACACACACACTCATAACGTGTGAAATTGATGAGAGCCTCAAAGAAAATTATGATTAAAAAGCCATTTCGTCTCATCACTTTGAGCACCTAATTTGTGTTTTACTTTTTTTTTGTAGCATTAGTGAGGTTTTCAGCTTCTGGCCAGACCTTCCTCTTCCTAAAACACCAACATCTGTGCCTGTGTTTAATATTTACCTGCAATTAAATCATCTAATCTTTCAGTAACACCTCGAAACGATTAGTCGATAGGAAGAAAATGAACTGACAAATATTTTGATAATGAAATAATCGTTTCAGCCTTGTTTTGAGCAAAAATGTCAAACATTTGTTGGTTCCAGCGTCATATTGAAGATTTGCTCTACTTTTAAATTAAGTAAATGAAGAGTCTTTGTGTTTCTAACTACGACTGGAGTAAAGAAGCAATTTGAAGATGTCACTTTGCGCTCTGGAAAAATTAGCACTTTTTCCACCTTTTTTTTTTTTTTTTTTTTACAATTTATAGAGTAAATGATTCATTGTGAAAATAATCAGCAGCTGCATCTGTGGTGGAAATAATCCTTAGGTGCAGCTATATATTATTTGGGTCTTTGTCAGGGTTAAAATCAACTTTTGAATTTAATTACTCGTACAGGACGGATATTTAGTGTACATATAATTTTTTGTAATCGCTTTAAGACGACATGTAATTGACTCAAGTAAACAAATCCCCTTTTTTTTATTTTTTTTTTTTTTTTTTCCTTACAAAAAAAAAAAAAAAAACGTCTTTTAATGCATTGAGCATGAACCATATGAACAGCTACACCACCCTTGCTGTCCGTCTTTTCAAGTCCTTTCAGATATCATTTTCTGCCGGTGCGTGATCCCCGACACGTTCCACGCTGGCTTGTCTTCATCGAGGCCCATGATTGTTTGGGCCCCCTTGGCCTTGAGTAACAGCACGGCATGACGGTCTGATCAGCAGTGATCATCACCCCCCTCCACCCCTGTCAGTCCTCCTGCCACACCTGTTCTCCAATCCACAGCGAGCCTTATGTTCGAGGGCGGTGGGGGATGACTGCGATGAATGCAGGAGGGCAAAAGTGAAAAGTCCGTTTTGGTTGAGGTTGCTAAATTTATTGACACGCCCTTCCTCCCCCTCCCAGTCCTCACCCTTCACTCCCCTCTTAGGTGAAGCACCATTATAGCTTTTCAGGCTGCTTCCTGTACAGATTTTTCTTTTCCTCATCTGTCCCCTTCCCTCAAGACAAAAGATGGCTACCTTGGGGGGTGTAGCACTCGAAGGGCTTTCAGGAGCTGCCGGGGTGCAGACCTCTGTTAGTCCGACCGAGAGAGGAGCGGAGGGAAATGAATGACAGGTTTGTGTACGAAGTTCACGCAGCTTTGTTGCTCCAACAGACAGGCCTTTAGAGGGCCACAAAGCAAAGGTTTGGCAGGACTAATGAAACTGGGAGCTACACGTTAATGATCTAAAAGACTGGACCAAAACACTCAGCAGCCCCTTTCCGCTCGCATTCAGCCTCCTCTTGATCGCTCCTTCCACATAATGACGAGGCAGTCTCCTCCCCTACCTTTATTGTAACCTTTGATGTCCGCCTTGTTTTCTTTGTCCCCGTGCCCCTCCTCCCTCCTTTTCATTCCTTTATGTTACTCGGCTGTCACTCATCTATTAAGGCAACAAATGGAACAAGGAAAACATTCAGTGAGTGTATTGTGGTGCCCCCCACAGGTTTGCTCTTTATTTCTTTTGAAAGCACTTGAACTTGGAATTTTCCTTGGGCTCCCCTTTGAATCAGCCGGGTACACTTTTTGTGCTGTTAGCTATTGTCGCAGGATTACAAACATATTTGTTTTATAAAACCCCTTTAGGGAAATGTTTCCATGTAACTGCTTACATGCGACTGTTTCATTTCTTATTGTATTGAGGGGTCATCATAGAAACCTGGGTTGTTAGGTTACCTGCGTATTCATCAACGTTTGGATAAGATTTGTGTAGCGGCACTAAACAGAACTGTGTTTGAAAAATGACATCAGGCACCATGTGTGTCCATAAATCACAGGTTTACCCATTTTGATAAAGATTGTTAGTTGACTACAGTCATTCCAGCAAAACAAAATCGATTAAAGATAGACCTTGGTAATGAAGATGTCGAAATGTAGAAATGTATCATTAAATTAAAACTAATGTATTGCCAACTACACAAAGTAATACGGATTTGGAAGCATCAGATGTCTGACATCACAAATATTTTGGAGGCCAAGTCAACTTTACAATGAAGCATTTTTGTCCACTAGTTAAAGTTGTGAAAACAATTTAATTTTAGTGATGGAGAGGGAATCAAACACATTTTTAATGCCATGTAATGCAATGTTTTGCAAAAACCATGTCAGACACATTAAAGAAATGTTATGTATGTTTCTATTGACACGTCTCCACTCCGAATCTTTATTGTACAGTCAAATTAGGTGACGTGCAGTATGCCCACACTGCCGTGCCATGCATTAACCACAAAATCAAAGGCTATATGCGTTTAACATGCACCCCCTTGTATATTATTTCAGTATTATATATGGTATTGTTTTGCATCGTCTCTATTGGCTATTATTAGAAATAATGCTGGAACGTGTCATCCGGTGAGATGGAGGCTAACTGTATGTGTTGAGCTGAACAGGAGATGAACCTGCAACCTCCCTCCTCGTCTCGCTGGTTAAGGTCACGAGGCCTTTCAGGAGCCCTTTGACATGGCCTGATTATGTTTGGCTGGGACTGCACAGGATATGTGAGATGAGACGTGGACTTGGACTTGCGTGTGTGTGTGTGTGTGTGTGTGTGTGTGTGTGTGTGTTGAACCAGTGGGCCTGTTGATTGGGCTTGATTAACAGACTGCCAGGCACTAGAGGCAAACCTTGAGCCTTTGTGATGTAGCATCTTGAGCTGGTTATTTCCAATCATTCCACAGTAGGCCTTGAACCCAGGGTCGTATGCGTCTGACGGGTTTGGGGGGGAAATAAAATATAAGACTCATTTTTTTTATTTCCTGGAGTGAGAGTTGTTTCAGTTTTGCAAACACGGCCCCGAGGTGGTCTGAGATTCCTTCCAGCCGTGCTGTCCGGGGACCACGCTGCACTGTTCACTGAAAACACTTTTGATAATCCTGGATTTGTGTGTGTGTTTCCAGCCAAGCTGAGCAGCCAGGATTCATACAACAACTTCAGCAATAACAACATGGGGAACCCGCGGCTGTCCCCGCTGCCCAGCCTCACTGTGGTGCTGCCTCTTGCTCAGATCAAACAGCCCATGACCCTGGGCACCATCACCAAACGCTCCGGGTAGGTAGCACGCACACGCACATTTCAGCCTTTTTTCTCCACAGGACATGTGTAACATGGCTACAGTATCAAATGAACCCATTTCAGAATCTCTAACTGTATATCGCAGCGGTGCTCGTGTTTCTCGAGTCACTAAGTAACTTTAAGAGTTTATCCATGTTTGTGTTCAAGAGTTATAGCTTCTACAAAGTGTATAAATAAATGAATAATAACACATCGGAATAGTAATCATCTTTAATGACATGATATTTTATCAACCGTTTATTTACATACACAGAACATGTTGAAGTTGAAACATACATCTTCACCTTAAGTAGTGAGAATTTTCCTCCATTAACACATACCTGCCGCCGCTGCAAAGGGGGATTCAATCAAATGTTTCCTTATTTTTGTTGTATAATATGCAGTCCAATGCAGAAAGTGCCACAAGTGAACATGTTCTTCAAATTTGGGAGGGACTTCTGCCTTTGGACTAATCAACTTCATTTTCATCTGCACGATATTTGCTTGTGCAGCTATGGCTGCAATTATAAATTACAAGAATATAAAACAGACCCGCATCTCTTGGACTTTTGTCTTTTTGCAAATCAATTATATTGACGACTCAACAAAATCTGTTGAATTTATGGTTAAACCACTTCTGACCAAGCTTGAAATCACACTGTATTTCACCAGGGTAAAAAAACAAAACAGATTTCAGGCAAAGAAACAGTTTTAATGTCCATATAATTAATGCAATACATCGTACAAGTTTCCCCCTGGATGACTTTACTGCCTCATAGATTTTTCTTCCTTTAATCCTTGATTGCATCTCTAACTGCTGTCAGCGATTTGCTGTCTTTTTCCATTAATCACACTGTAAAAACACACTGTGTATCGCATCAAAAGCCTTTCCTCTCACACGTCCAGCTGACGCTCATGGACTTCTTTTGTCTCACGCCTACAATTTTTGCATAGGGTCATGAAACAAAACGCACACAAACTTGTCCTTTGAGCTCCTTGGAAAGCGGAAAAAGTGTGTCATGCATAGCCCGTAATTTAAATTGTTTTCAAGTCACACTACATCCAGTTTAATCCTGCTAACTTGAACAGTGAAACAGAGTTTAAGCTCAGTTTATCTGCTCTCACACATTTTTTTTTTTTTTTTTTGGTTCACCTGGATCTTTGCCGTGCATTGAAATCATGTAGTTTTAAGACCATCGGCGACTACGGGCGTTTGCTAAGTACATTTACATACAGTACAGGCGGTTCCACAAATACGGAGGACA
The DNA here is from genome assembly GCA_001698575.1 of Mola mola. NCBI lineage: Eukaryota > Metazoa > Chordata > Actinopteri > Tetraodontiformes > Molidae > Mola > Mola mola. The sequence goes on from KV751403.1 coordinate 30,543, forward strand.
TTTTAATATTTTCATTTAAATGTAATTTTCATGCCCTGTTTGAATGGGAAATGCTATAATGATTCAGACAGATGGCGAATGATTTATTTTCCCGTGATAAGTGAGCGTTGAGGATGAAAATAGCCGGGATTCTGCGGTCAACATAAACAACATCAAGCCACTTTCCAAATCATTAAGATGACCTGCAAAGTTCATTTGGTTTGTAAAATGTATTATTGCCTATATGGGATACTGTGGTGTACTGTTTTGGGTATTTATTGAGATGTTCCGCTACTGGTGGTTTAAATTTGGTTTAGCAGTGGTACAGTTGATGCCATGCAATGTGAGGTTCACAAATTGGGTCTAATTCGTAGGTCTTTTATCAGTGATTGTTTGCATTTATTTGTCAACATTTGCCATGCTTGTAAAGAAACATATGAGCAACCTCCCAAACTTTTTAAAGCAACTTTGAATCATTACTGAGTTAGCTATGCTTTAACTTTTTGGTTAGCTTTTTTAAAAAAAGTGCTAATCATTCAGTGCTAAAAATACTTTTTCTTGTCTTTGGCAGTAAGCTGTCAGTTCTCTAGTTTCGTGAGACCTTTTCCCTTTTTTTTAGTAATAATTTACTAGAATAATTTCTATGTTTATACATTTTTTAAGTTGCTGCCAGGTGCTTGTTTTGTGTTGTTGCAACTTCCTCGTCGATGATCTGTGAAACACAACTGGGTATTCTTTTAATCCTTTAAAATCAGTTCCAGTATTATACACATATTTTTTCTCACCAAAACATTTTTCAGTAACTTATTTTTCTGACGTTCTCAGCACTTTAACTTTATATTAGGAGCTACAGTGTCTTAGTAAATATTACTAACTGACCACACATTTATTCCCAATATGCATTACTCAGTAGTTTCTAATACTTCATGTTAAAGAAACATTTTTTTATCAGTATCATAATGGTACTAATGTTTGATAGCGCTATTGGCAAGGTCATATGGGATATTCAGCACTTAATAAGTAAGTCCTCTTTCCTGGAGAAGGAATTGTTTATTGGTGACTAATTCTAGCTGTCTGGTGAGTGTTTTGGGCAGCACATGAGTCAAAAATATACTACAGTTTCTATTGTTGTGACTTTAAGAGTTTTGAAGCAACAACTTTGCCTCAAGGTAAAGAGCACGGATCATTAATAGGCAGACCACAGTCCGGATCTGGTCCCAGACACCGTTAAATCCGGTTCTGCCCATAACCAATAAATCATTGATAATGGTCACATTTTGATGGCGCGTTTCCATTTTAACAGGTGCATTTTTTTTCTAACTTTTACCTGATTGGTTTAGCAGCACAGGAGACTCACAGACCAATTGCATGCAATAATCTCACATTAAGACTTTTAGACAATCAAATCTGGCACTGAATGTGTTACACACAGGGGAGAGATAACAGGAGGAAGAACAGACAGTAAAAAGTGAGTTAAAGAAACACCAGTAAGATAAAAATTAGGGTTGTCACAGTTTCATAACTGATCA
>KV751403.1:32119-48108 GCA_001698575.1 Mola mola
TATAAATTATTTTTAAATATCCAATTTTTTCCACTAAAACTAACTGAATATAATTGATGATAATAATAACTATATTATAGTTCATCAGTTACTGTATGTTAGAAAAGTTATACTGAAATGACTCAGAATGTTAAAATGTTTAAAAATGTTTGCTCTATAAGGCTGGGTTTACCTTTAATTTTAGAAAAAAGCTTGTGTCTTTAACCATGTATAGTATATAATATATCATTAATGGTGACAACCATGCAACCTGGTATTCCCTCTGACATTAATCATGACACCAAAATCTCATATCGGGACAGCTCGTTCTGGACCTTTGCTTGAGGAATTTCTTTCTATCTGGACCGCTCTGATTTAATTGAATACCCTGGTATAGAGGATGCACATTTATTGGCTACACAGATATTATTGCCAGCTTAGTTCTTAACTTACATAATCTCTGTTTGTGTGAAAATACTTCAATATTTCACCCATTATTTTTTTGTCATGAAACACATCAGCTATATTGGCTCTTTAGGACGTTCTCAAGCCTTATCCATCCAGTCCAGAGGAGGCGTCAGTATTAATGCATCAGGACATGCAGCTGTGCGGCCTGCTCCTGCATGCACACGGCTGCACCAATTCACCAAACACACACGGAGTGAAGCAGCAGGTTTGGCCCCTAGAGTGGGGGGTGATATCATATGTTTTCACGCTATACTTGCACAGGAGTGCCCGGGCACCATCTGTCTGTCTGTACAGCCAGGCCTCTCTCTCTCTCCTTTTTTTACGTGTGATGTGTGCATGTGCTGGAGTGTGTTTGAGAGAAAGAGAAAAGGGAGAGAGGAACATCCGGCAGATGTATTTACACCTGTATGAGCAGATCCCTGTTGGCAGGGCAGCAGTAGGAACACACCAGCTGCTTAACCTACATTCCCTACCAGGCTGTCTTTGTGCGCACTGTGCTGTGACACACACACACACACACACACACACACACACAATAACAACACATGCAGATAGGGCATGTTGAGGAAGCTTTTAGAGGCCAACTGCAGGGATACCTTCATAGACCCCGGCAAGCCCACAGACCCCCAGTGTGCAAAAACGCTGCTGTTTGTCTTCAGTTACTTGAGATTTTTAACATCAAAGAAAACCTCAACAAGTTCACGCAGAGCACCCTCCACACTTAATTTAGATTTTTGTTTCTCCCCCCTGTCCAATCAGGGAGACAGAGTCGGATGTGGCTCAGCATCCGCCTGATAACCTCCCCCCCAGACTAGGCCAGGTCAGGGAGTGGAGGAGCACAGCCAAGCTTCTGCTAGTCCTCAAAGTCTCCTGGGAGACCCCGACCAGGAGAGGAGTGAGGGCTCCGACCCAACATTTTGTTTCCTTTTTGCCAAATATGGAAGCTGGAAGTATGAAAAAGTTGGCCGCAGATTAATTAAACCACAAAAAAGAAAAAAGGCACACATGTCACTGTTTGAACTTAATCTGTGAAAAAGATGAAAAGAGAAACATTCGGTCAGCTCTAATGAATATCTACTTGGCCCTGGTCACCGGATTTCTACAAAGAGAGATTAAACTTGTCAAAATGCCTGTCAGCGATAAATTTGGGATTTGTGAGCGGGCAAAGTATTGCACATTTATCCCATCCACACAGAGTCTGAATCTAACACGGACAAATGAAAATCCAAATGGAGAGATTGTCACACACACAAAACAAAACATCACCCTTGACCAAATCCCTGCTGATGACATTTTCAAGCAAATGCAGATAGAGTTCAGGCGAGGTAACGAGATGCACAATAGCGAGAGAATGAAGACCCTGTGACCCGCCACAGATGTGCCCTTTAGATTACTGTAATACGTGTGTAAGAGCCAGCCTAGCACTCGAGCCATTGTCTTATAGCGCCTAAATTGAGTCCATAGCTAGAAAGGGGCTTTAAGAACGACAATGCCCAGCAGCGCATGGCAGCAAGACTAACCCATTTGCACAAATCACCTCTCTTCCCTCCCTTTTAATGGCCCCGGCAGGGCTGCTATTAGGGCCACCGGGTTAAGAGATGAATGTGTGAACGATTATTGTCCGGGAGTGGGGTCGTAACCCTCACAAGGCGAGTGCTCTCACTCTTTTCCCCTCTCTTCCTGACTCTCTTCCTCTTTCTCTGCCTCCTCTCAGTAACACGCCCACGTACCCCTTTTACTCCACTGACCCATGTTTAACTGGTGTTTTCCCAACATGCCACTGACCTGTGTGGGACTCTCTTGTATTCCCACCAGACCTGCGGGATCGGGCAGCGTGTCACCTAAACGGGCGGTCTTTGTCTACACTGTGGTCAGAAGTGTTTACTGCCAGCTCATTGGGGTGGACCGTTTTCCCAGCTTGACGTCATTCGTTGTTGTTCGTATCGTAAGACGTTTTCATTTGTAACACTAAAGCTAAATTCTCTGCATTTCAACAAAAAATTCAAACAATTCTAAAGTAGTTTGTGATCAAAAGTACTCAATTAAATCAACCTGTTCAAGTGATTTTCAAATTCTTCCTTTGATTAGTCTCAGTATAACACAATATAATATCAAAATAATGTTATTAGTCACTTGGAAAGAAAAATCAAGTTTTTCAAACATACACGACCCACATATAGGCAGCTGTTTGAAAGAGAAAGTACAATGGAGAATCTGCCATGACAAAGCCAAAACTGACACAAACTGACAAAGGGACATCAGATTGACTAAAGTGAAGATACAGTTGGTCAAAAGTTGCTGACATTGTTGTAATATCCTTGGTTGTTCTTGTTGTTGGTGTTCTGAAGATCATATGTGGGTGGAGAATGAACGAGTCTGGTTTTCTGGTCTCCAGCTGAAACTTTTGAGAGTCATTCGAAGAGAGTATACCGTGGACAGTTAATTGCGGATCCAATCTTGACCTGATGTCACTGAGAAACCAGCATGGCCCTGAACTTGACCTGAAGTTCAGTTGTCTGTGCAAGCTGTGAAAGGTGTATCAGTTGCTGTTGTTAGCTTGAAAGTGCTTTAAAGAGCAACAGAGACCAGTGACATGACCTTATTCTATCTTAATGAATGTGAAGACAGATGTGCTTTAAATGGAGAACAACATGAGCCAGAATGAATATCCCCAGTATTTTTTTTTTCTTTTTTGTATGGATATGTAGGTTTTATTTAACTTTCTTTACAACAAACATTGAATTCAAACAACATTAAGTTCCAGAAAAAATAAGATGGAGGAATTCTAAGTAGCATCTTGTAAACCCCAAAGCCTACTTGGCCTTTGCTACCCCCATGGAGATCTCACCCCATTCATCCATCACTCTCCCACTGGTATCCATCCATTTACCCAGCTGGAGGCCTGGAGTGGGGGCGCAGCAGGTTCGATAGGCCCAGCGGCGGGCAAACGGTGAAGACTATCCAACCTACCCCCCATCTGTAACTCTTTCATGAGGGGCAGTTTACCAGGGGCCTCCGTTACACCAACCACCATGTTCATTTGTCAACTTGCGCTCCAGGAGAAAGACATTCCAGGGCAAATTATTGCTCCCACTCTGTCGGAGTAACATTTTTCTGCACACCCATGTACCAAGACTAATTGAAGACTGCGTGCTATCGTTGGGAGGGCCCGGGTGGACGCTGCAAAAGCGATAAAAGAAGTGCTGCAGAGTGCTTTGGTTGGCAAGGGATTCTGTTTTTCATGACTCTGGGAGGTTGGCTGGCGGGGACAGAGTTCAGTCTCATCGGACCTTTATTGCTGTAGGAAAAAGGCTTATTTACTGTAAACTGTTTACGGAGCTCTGTCACTATCTCTGGACTTGCAGAATAAACACAGGAACACACTCCCACTCCTAATGTCTTGTAAACATTAGAAACAGGCACAAACTGACAGATAGACAGAAATACATCCTGAAAAAGACACTACACACACATACACACACTCACAAAAACCGTGTACTTGTTAACATAATCACAGTGAATACACATTTGCCCACACCCTCGCTTCCAAACAGGCATGCACATTCACAAGACAATACACGGCCATAAATACACACTTGCACTAAAAAAAGCAGTCAGATGCAAACACACAACGTCTGGTCTCAACAATGCCTGTTAGTTTCCTGTCACGTTAGTTTTATTGCCGTCTCCAGTTATTATACAAATTGGATAAACTCTTCATACTCTCTCTCAATCTCAACAATCAGAGCTGTTTCCCATCGTCTCTCTGTGTTGTATTTGCACGGCAGAATTCAGACCTAAATGTTTCTACACTTGTACCCAATCCCTTTAAAGTCAAGGAGACAAAAAAAAAAAAAAAGACATATGTCTGTGGACATGTTGCATCTGCCAAATATATGGTATCACACTTAGCGGAGCAGCTTGAGCGGATGAATCATCAAGCCGTCCCGCTGGTTTTCAAATCCATCTTAGCGCACAGACGTTCTGTTTCCTGCCTCGTATGTGTTGTGCACTTAAACAGACACGTCAAGTATGTAATGTGAAAAGTGTATTTGCTCAAGTGTGCTAGTTTAATAATGGTTTTTCCGTCTATCTCTGTGCCCCAACCCTCCCGACCCACTCTCCCCCACCCATCCTTTCATGAAGACCCTACCTCTTTGGGGCGGGATGTTTTGCCATTAAAACTCCATGGTGAGTTTTGCTTCTCCCCTTCTCCTTGGCTCCCTCAGCAGCATGCAACTGTATACTCTGCCACAACACACCACCTCCTTTACCTCTCATTTGTCTCCCGGGATATTTTCAACACATGCCGCAGTTTGGGCAGTCATTCTTCAGGGAGGGGAGAATCCCAAAGAGGAGTGTTTCTTTCTTTTATTTTTTTGCAAGTCATTCATTTTTTGTGTGTGTGCGTGTTGTGCTTTTGTGGTGGGTTGATTAAACAAGCTTCCATAACAGTTAGATTCAACACTTTTTATATAGTATGGTTATATATGGTGTCATCAGTTAAGGTTTTGCATTTGAATTAACACCTGATCTTCACAGACGAAAGGTTACAAGCATAAAAAAATGCTGCACACCTTAGGTCTGTATCATATAGTTCATACAGGTCCAGAAATATTTGGACAATGACACAGTTTTCATCATTTTGCCTCTACACACTAACACAATGGATTTGAAATAAAACAATCAAGATTTTATTGAAGCACAGACTTTCAGCTTTGATTTAAATTGTTTCACAAAAATATGGCATTCACCATTTAAGGAATTACAGCCATTTTATTGAGAGTACCTCCATTTCAGGAGCTCAAAAGTATATTGTTTCATGGCCGGGTGTGGTTTTGTCCCTGATTAGTTCAAGACAAATGGATCAGATGAAAGGTCTGGAGTTGATTTCAGGTGTTGAATTGCCATTTGGCAGCTGTTTAAATGGCGCTATCAATATGAATTCCAAGGAGTATAATTGCAACTGAAGGAGGCCATCATTAGGCTGAGTAGAAAACAAATAAATCTATCACAAAGACAGCAATAACATTAAGAGTGGCCAAATCAACAATTTTGTACATTCTTAAAAAGAAATAATACACTGGTGAGTTCATTAATATCAAAAAGTAACAATTGTAACTATTTCCCTCGGGGATAAATACAGTATTCTGAATCTGAATCTGAATCTGAATCTGAAAAGCTTGGAAGACCACAGAAGACATCTAAAGTGGGTGATCTCAGAATTCTTTTCTTGGTGAAGAAAATACCCTTCATGACATGGAGACAAGTCAAGAATACTCTGGAGAAGGTCGGTGTATCATTGTCAAAGTAACCTTCATGAATGTGGGTTTACAAAGTTTTACAAAGGGTTTACAACAAGGTGCAAACCAATGGTAACATTCAAGAACAGGAAGACAAGATTAGACTTTGCCAGAAAACATATAAAAAAAGCCTCCCAAGTTCAGAGTCTTTAGACAGATGATACCAAGATAAACTTGTATCAGAATTATGGAAAGAGAAAAGTCTGGAGAAAGAAAGGGACAGCTCATGATCCAAAGCACCACATCATGTGTCAATCATGGTGGAGGCAGTGTTATGGGATGGGTATGTAGGGCTGCCAATGGAACGGGCTCACTGCTGTTTTTTGATAATGTCACGTCATCAATAAACAATGTCACTGTTGAATTCTGATTCTACTCACATTCGGCCAAATGCAACACAGCCGGTTGGACGGATCTTCACATTACCCTAAACATACTGCGAAAGCAACTCAGGACTTTTTGAAGGAAAAGAAATTGGACATTCTTGAATGGCCAAATCAGTCCCTTAATCTTAATTCAGCAGAGCAGCTCTTCAGTTACCGAAGAGAAAAGTGAAGGCAGAAAGTTCCACAAATATGCAGCAACTGAAGGTGGCTGCAGTGAAGGCCTGGCAAAGCATCCCCAGGGAGGAAACTTCGGTTATGTCCTTCAGGGAGTCATTAGCTATGTTTACATGCGCAAAATTTCTTAATCAGATTAAAAATTTGAGGGATTGGAAATTCTGAATCTGCCATTTATATGGACGCTAGTCTGTGCTTCAATAAGATCTTGATTGCTTTGTTTCAAATCCATTATGGTGGTATATAAGGGCAAAATGATAAAAAAAAAAAAAACTTTGAGAGATTTAGAGTATTGCCAAGAGACTTCTTGTATGGGAAGCATGTGGTTTCTTTGAGCTGCCCACTAGAAAATGAAATGTCTTCTCATCTTTTTTCATTATCTCTGTTTAGACCCTCCATGATGTTTTTCAAAGAATCACACCTTTGTGTATAACACATTATGTTCAGATATTCTTTTAAACTGCTTTAGTGACATTTACACTATTTACATTCTCGTATGTCTTGTGTGTATAAAATTGTAAGTAATGTGAATGCCTGTCCTAGAAAATATGTTTTTAAACATATTCATATTTGTAACTGTTTAAATTTAAGCCGCACTATCAATTTTTTGTTAATATTAGTCACATGACTTATTGTATAATTGAATGAGGTTGAACTAATTCATGAAATCATTGCAATCATATTTTTCAAGCACAATAAATGAGCATCCCACTTAGGTTAAAACAACTATTGACACGTGCACACACATCATTGACACTTGTCGTTCCATTAAGCATATCAATAAATAGTTTTACTGCACAAAGGCTAGAAGACTTGATCACCTAAGCACAGCAGACACGTATCGGACACGTATTCCTTTGTCAATGTCACTGTAAAATCTTCCTTTTTATGTATAAAAATATCATCATGACATATGGATCACATGCTACTGAATTGTTAGGCTGAGAATTTTCAAATTGAATTAAAAAAAAGGCAAATTTTAGTTTCCCGCCTAATGGGACATTAGAAACATTCAGTTTTGAGTCGTATTAGATTTTTTTTTAATACCCTGTAATTGGAATCAAATGCTAGAGGGCAAAGCATCTTCCTATTGAAGGAACTTTTTCTTGCGGGGAGACTTAGGCCAGGTCTTTCAACGCTGGCTCTTGAAATCAGATGCTTACAAGCTTTTAAAAGAAGCCCCATTATGACAGAGTCACTTATGGAGAGATGATTGAGTGGCTCAGTGAAGTGAACTTTTCCCTTCTCAGCTCCCTGCTCTCCAGCTCCTCGCTGTTGACTCCATTCACTTTAGAAAATGAATGGCATGTGGTGCCTTCCCCAAGTCTTGGGTTTCGTCTTTTGTTGTGGGCAGTCACTCATACTTTTTGATTGAAGCTTTTTTTTTTTTCTTTCTGTCTTACCTCCCGCTTAATCCAGGCCCTTAGCAATTTCAGAGCGTATACTTTTCAAAGGTACACATCATTAGCATCGGAATCTTGACCCACACAATAACTGCCTTCCGCTCAAATTGGAGCTAGTTAGACCTATATTGTTTCTGTAATAGTCTATGTCTTGGGACATGAGCTATGACAGTCCATTTGCCAATTTCTGCCTCAGCGTTACGTATGCCCTTTAAAAGCTAAGCAGTACCCAGCATTTAGGTCCAATTTTTAGAAATAGATCTTTCTTTTATTCCCTGTTTAAGGATGCCATGAACTATTTCAATGCCTTCTCAACACTCCATTTTAATTATTCTATCTAAATTGGTAATTCTGAACCTATGTTGTGTTGATAGACTAATTGTCTTCATCAAATGCAGAGGAATCAATCTATATATTTAATTTTATGTGTACAATGTGACTCCACAGACCAATAAACTTACAGGCCTTGTGTAGCAAACAAAGCAGAGTAAAGAGTGGGATTAGGTAAAAAAAAAAAAAAGTCATAATTTCTCCTTGAACATTTGATGCCCATTCTCTAATGGTCACTGAGTTTCCCCAGTGCTTGTCATTAGTTCTGTGTTTTCAACTCCGTCCCAAGGCTGCCTCTTTTCTGAGGGCTGTTGTAAAATAATAAATGTGACGTTGAAGGATGTGTCCTCCACATGACTGCCCTCCCTCCCTCCCTCCCTCTGTCTTCATTTCCATTCCTGGTTGCAGTTTTATTTTCAGATTAGAATTAACCGTATGGCCCAGAATCGACAGCCAAACGACAGCCATAGAGCTCTTTGTCACTGGATTGCTAGCTCAAGTGAGCTCTATCATATTTGTTTACCGCGATGGCCCTGAAAATAAATGGAAGCTGCCACTGGAGTTCCATCCCCCTTCAGAGGCGCCTCATGTTTGCCCCAGACATAGTAATGCGAAGGGACTTTGATGGTTGATGTTGCAGATTGAATTATGCCCTTGAGGAAAAGCTATTAGCTCAGTCAAAAGTCCTCATTTGTTAAATTAAAAGTGGAAATGGCATGTGAGCAGTCGTCAGTGAATTAAAGTTCCAAAGAAAATGGATTCTACTCCCTACCAAAGGGCAATAGTACAAAAGGAGATCTTGTGGAGGGAGGAGCAAAAAAAATAACAAAAAACAAAAACAAATTGACGTTTGTTTGGTGACATCCCGACCTCCCACTCCCCATTGTCATTTATTGCAGTGTTTAGAGTATTTATGTTTCAGAATTTATTAATATGGAGTTAGGTTTTATTTAAGTTGATGTCATTCGCCAAGACACCTCCCTAAGCAGCGGCCCACACCAAAAACCGGTCGTCCTCTAAATGAAGAGCCGCATTGTGCCCTTGTCTGCCGGAGTCTCTTTCCTCTCTCGTTATGCTGTTAAGCCACTTCAAGTGAGATCAAGAGGAGGAGGATGATTAAAAACACAGATGAATAAACTTCAGTGGTCACTGTACCCAGAGGAGATGAGAACCGAGCTGTGATCTTTGGTTCCTTTTGGCAGGCTCAGCGCTAGCTGTAGCTCCTTCAAAAAGGCCCAAGCCCAGCTCATCTGACACGAAACCACAGTGGGGAGCCAGTATTATAGCTTCCTATCACAGACTTAAGTATATACCATATATATGTGTATATATACAGTACATAAATATATTTACTATATTTAAGTCCTTTCCTGACAATTTATCAAGGGAACCTGTCCTATTTAAACCATTTTTTTCTGTGATTTATTATTCGGCTTCAGTTTTCTCCCAAAGACCACATGAAGACTATGAGATATTCTAACATCTTCTCATGCAAAGTTTACGTTTTTCTGTGGTATATTCGTCAGCCCCGAGCTCTCACCCTTGAAAACCAACATGAGCTCGCACTGAAATAGGATTTGTGTTTCTTGGGTTATTGAAACCAATGAACCCACAGGGCCTTGGAGGGTTTTAACATATTTTCCAGCAATGGGAAAGATGGAACACCAAGGTTTTCGGCAATTAAACACCTCACCAAAGAAGAACTTTGGCTTTAGACATATCCCACACAGCCAAAGTCGGGAATACTGTTCCTTCTCCCTGAGCAATATTCAAAAGTTATACGGTGTCTTGTGAGTAACAGATCCCTCGTTTCCCCCATTCACTTTCCTTTTTTTACATGTTTATAGCCATTTTCACTTTAATGGATCACCATTGGCTTCTCGGAAGTTTAAAGACTCTGCCTTTCACCGGTCCAGGATTGTTGAGATTGAAGGGCACAAAAAAAGAGACATGCTTTGGGGGAAAAGGGTATTATTGAAATACCCTCTCAGACTAAGTGGATAGCTGACTCTGTGTTAAACGCTTCATCTTCCACATGCACTGAAAAAACTAGGCCTGAGGAGGAGCTTGGAGGAAAAGACAAGGGCACCCTGGAGTTAGCCAATGCAATATCCTGAGTGTGACTTTATCTCCCCCTCCGTCTTCTTCTTACAGACAGGGCTCACTGTGGATATTTGGTTATTCAGCCTTTCTCCCCTTGACCCAGCACTAATGAATACATGCTACAGCACTTGTCTAGAGCCTTTCTTATGACTAACCTCACCACTTCCCTTTTTCTGTTCCCTCGTTCACATGGTGTTGGCCAAACACAGACATCAACATCTTTGTGGATGTAGGGAGTAATTTATGAACTGTTGACAGTCTGTAGGGAGGCAGCAGAAAGAGAGTTTTACCAGCAACAGGTCTTTCAGCACCTAGCACCTAGTACTGTAAAAGTTCATTGAACTGCTAATCACACCATCTGGCCCTACAGGTGGAACTGTTGAACTGCAGTCTTACAACATTATATTACAAAACCAGTTTAATTAAGCTAGTTTGACACGTAGCTTCCTGTAAAGCAGACATATCGATGATGTCTGGATTTTTTGTTGGCTCTGGGAGGCAACGCATTTGATGGGGAAGTTGTTGGTCATGCTAGGGGGCATTACTTACTGGACATCACAGCCTAGGCCTCCAGTAAGATAAGTAAGTGCAGCAGCAGTTTGGACACCCAGATATGGATGTGTTAATGCTGCCATCCACAGTGTGCCACACTTCATCTATCCATCCATTATCTGTCACCCTATATTCCTCCCTATATTATATTGCCTACCCCAGCTGACAATAGACATTTTATCATAGTTTTTACATATAGAGACAAGAATCTACACACAGTCATCCTCACACCTATACCAGTTCTTTAAATTTGCCAATTAACCTAACTGGCACTCTGTGTTTTGTCTGTAGAATACCTAATCATCAATTGTAGCTTCAACGAAATTGTCCCTTTTAAAGAGTTTTAGAAAGTTTTGTCCTTTTTAAGGACAAAAGTTCAGTCAGGCTTTTCTGACCATGGTAACTATCCATGTCTACTTATATTTGGTCCACATAAACTAAAAATGCACAAAACTCTGTACCAGCAAGCTTCCATATGCTGTAGATATGTTAGATTGCCATTTCTATATTATTTTCGACAGCAGTAATAAGCTTTTTTTTCCTTCCTGAAGAACAAACACAGACAAAAGTGAGAGTGTCGCTTCCACACCAGTGTGGTTGGCAAAGGTCAAGGCTAAGCACCCCTCTGGGAGTGTGTGACGCCACTGTGAGTCTCAAGCCCATAGCCCACCTCATGCCTGATGTGCTGTGACCATGTTTTACTGTCCAGGTTGGTTATAGGGCCGGACAATAATACCAGACCATGCTACTGTTCTCAGATCATTACCATATGGGGAGCACTATTCAGCTGAAAAGCCTTTCTGTGTCCGCTTCTTCTCAACCCCTGACAGGCTGAATTATCCAATATCTCCTAATAAATTCTCTCCTGTTGTTAACACAAAGTGAGGCAGTCTAGGAGGGGCTGTTAGGATGCTGCTGTTGTGAGGTGCACACTCCAGTGAGTGATAAATATTATACATCATTGACATCCACTATGACTGAGAGGGTTCCAGGTCCCTTCTATGTTGATGAGTAGGTTTTTCATTGATGAAGTCTATGTGACTTCCTCAAAGCGTGGCGTTCTAGCAATTGTAAATTTGGGAAACCCTATAAAAAATGGTATGCTGAAAATACGTAGCCGGTAACCAATGACATGACATTGTTCTTGTCTTAAATTTCCAAAATCGTTCAGGGCTGGCCCTTATTTACAATGATGTCGGACATGAAATGAAAACTGGGCTGCAAATGCTATGTAAAAATACAAGATATAAAACCATCAGATGATACAGTTGCAAAGATAGTATCATTCTTGATTAAGGATTTGAAAATATCAAGGGCTACCAAAGTTTTAATTTTATAAAGTGTTGCATGCCTATTTTGGTTGTAAACTTGTCTTTTTACCTGTTTAAACACACTAAATTAGATTTTAGGATGTAATTCCTATCCACAATAAAAATCAACACTGGCAGTGCAACAAAACAGCCCCAAGCCGTTTTAGTGTGAGTAGCAGACAGAAGATCAAATACAACCCAAAGAACACACTTTGAAAGCTTATTTAACACAAAGAAACCACTGTGGTTTATACTTTATTTAAGCCCAGACAGTAACTCTGGAACATTACAGTATCAACATTACAGTGTTTCTTCTCTCTCAGTGCCCACAGGGTAAACATCAATTTAGTACAATGCTGCAAGGTACATTGTCCTCCAGGATAATGTGCTTTTTTATCCTATATTTGGCTGATGCAGCATGTCTCTCTTTGATAATGCAGCTGTTTTGCTAAACTGTACCCTCTGAACCAAGGCTGTCCTTTAAAATATAGAGTATGTACGAGAAACGTTTCAGTTTGTCTGAATGTTTTCATCTGTGACGGAAGGACGTTAATTATCCGTCTTCTACTCCCTCTTTTTTATTCTTTTCAGATAGGGAAATGATGTAGAATGGTGGCTAAATTTTCTATAGGTGATGAGAAAACAGGTGAACATTTTGTAAGACGTAATTAAGTTTTGAACTGATCTTTATTCGTTGTTTCCTGAATACATACATCAACATTTTTGTCCAAATAAAATTATTTTTATTAGTTTGTGTTACTGACACGGTTGTGTTATTGGCTGGCATTTAAATTCCCCCTTGCTTAGCTCCTTTGCGTGCAGTGAACTACTTTGAAGTTTGTGTTTATATTTTTAAAAGATTTGGCTATGTAATGTTCATATACCCGCATCTAAAGTATTCGATAACTTGTGTGACGGTGTTCAAAGTCATTGCTTCTTCTAAATCGGATTCTGGCTGTTATCTTTAGTTAAATGTTGGTCTCAAAGGTGATGCATCTTTAATTTTAACTTAAAAAATCTGCAGAGAAATTTTAAAGCATAAATTCAATAACTGATCATTGATGAGCCAAATGTTGTAGTTCACATTTTGCACCAAAGAGTCAGGTTTACATGAAGGGTTTTGTTTTGTGTGTGTGTGTGTGTGTGTGTGTGTGTGTTTATACTGCTCCTCAGCAACATGCTTAATGTGAACCATGGTCTTACATTTACACCCAACAGATTTAATTTTTCCTCATTTGGTTACAGCACTTAAACCAATCACTCACTTTGAATTTGAGTTTTGACATGTCATTGCACCTATGAGAACCCAGACCCTGCAGCACAGTTTTTGCTTTGTCTCATTGTTGTACTCTTTTCGTCCCCCTGAAGCAAAGCTAAGCCGCCGCCTCAGATCTCCCCAAGCAAATCCAGTGGAGGAGAATTCTGTGTGGCCGCCATCTTTGCTTCATCGCGCTCGTGGTTCATCACCAACCCCAACATGAAAAGGGAGAAAGGTTAGGCCACAGCTGCTTGCCCAATTTTTTTACGTTTCTAAATGTCTCCTCCAAAGTAAAAATTGTTCAATCTTCTCAGATGTTTAACAGTCCACACATACACTCATCATGAAGAATATACTTTTTGAAAAGTTGATGTTAAGTAACACCATAAATTCTATTTTTTTATCACTTCCTTCCTTCACAGATCAGTCCAGGCAGTCGGTTGTCGACTCACTGTACATCCTCAGTTGCTACGGAAACTTAGTGGAGCATGGCCTGGAACCTCGACCAGTTAGCACTGCTCAAAAGATTAGTGATGACACACCTTTGGAACTCAGTACCTGTCCAAGGTCCTGCTGGACTCTATCCAGGTAAACACTGAGTTGACTGCTCTATTGTAGAAAAGTGCTGTAGATGTAATCATGATTTGTCTTTTGGAACAGAACTCCACTGTGGAGTGAGCTGCAGCCTCCCTTCAACTCCAACCACCCATTGGTGCTGGCCTCAGACCTAGTGCAGTGCTATCAATATCTTCTGGCTGGTAAGTGCTAAATGGACTCTTCTTTTTGTGTTCATTGGTTTCCAGCGTACCCATAGTATCAGGTTGTGCTCATATACACTACAACATAACGTTACGGAGAAGCATATATTCATATTAGGTCAATAGAAAGATGTAAATCAATGCAGATTTGCTCTAGGCAGCGCAAATTGAAGTGAACATGTGTGTCGAGTTTCAGTTCTTTGGGTTCCTAATGAAGAAGGAAACATGATAGTGCTTCAAGAAGACAATAAAGACTTTTAGGTTCTTTCTACCTCATCAGTGATCATTTTATTTTGATTAATCTTCATCTTTTGTCACAAGGCTGTGTAAAAATTGTCTTTAAATGTACCTAAGTCAGTCTGGACCAATGTTTTTTTTCTTTCTTTGTTTCGATGTCAACTCTGTCTAGTTTAGAAAAAAAGTCAGGCTTGGGGCCATTTTATGAATTTAAAGCCATTTTATAATGAATTTGGAAATTTATGCTAATTACTTACAACAGTAAGATATGGAAAGATAGTATATTCACCGGAAAATGGCTCACATAGTCACTTATTTCAAATTATTAGCACAGACAGTGTAAAATCAATAATTATTTAATAGAAATATAGAAATGTAATAATCTCTAAGTCTTTTGATCTTCCGGACTTGAATTTTTTTTATTCAACCAACCATGTTTTACTAAAAAGTTACTTACTTATAATACAACACAGTTGAATCATCTATTATTATTTTCAAACAATATTGATTTGTTACAAAAGGAAGTATAAATATCAGTTGCATTAGTGCCATTGATTTACTTTCTCGGTCTGGAAAGTATGTTTGTTTATACATGTAAGAATCATAAAATAGGTCTCTGTAGGTTTTGGTTGCACAGGCTAAACCGACCATGCATGTTTTCTGTATGTACTATATGCATTATTAGTCAAGGGGTTGACCCTTAATCCCTGTTGATTTTCCATGTTGACTGTATTGAAAGCCAGTCCTTAGCCTCTTATTGCTGCCACATGCTGAGGAGAGACCTTTCCAGTCTGCAGTCATAACATTTCCTTTCTCAAAGTCTCCAGAGATAGATACTTTCACCATTTGTACCATTTCATATCCTCTGAAGTAATCCTAGTTCTTTTGTTTGATTCATCTTGAATCTACACGCCTGCTTCAGGACATGGTAGCAGAATGCTATAAGATGCCGGACTCAGACCAATTAGATGACACCCTAAACTCTCTCTAATTCAATAACAAGTACAGAGCAGCGAGCACTTTAGGTTGCCTTGTGAAAGGCCAATTCGTGTGCAGTCACAAAATGCACACGGATGGCCACACACGGAATCAATCCACCCCCTGGAACAGGCTGGCGTTTTGAGCTCGCTCCATAATTATAAGCACACAAAATCTGTAATTATGTCTTGCGGCTGCTTCAGGGCAAGTGGTGGCTGTGTTTACCCTAATCTCTACTCGTTTCCATTGGGTTCTGCAGTGCTCTAGGTCTAACTGGTAGGATATTTTCTCAAATTAGTGCTAATGGTCTCTCCGAGTGTCAGAGCGATGAGGACACGTTGGGGTGACGGGCACGGGCGTCAGTTTTTTCCACCATTCTCTCTGCCAGCATGGGCAGTAGAACTGGCTGCATAATGAGAAAGATTCATTGCATTAACATTTACATCCAATTAACAATAGCCAGATAACACTGTGGCAACTCTTCATTCCCCGAACCAACCAAGTGTGAGGCCATACGAGGTCATGACGCTATAAACATAATTGTTCAGCCCTCTACCCACGTCTTGTTCTCCTGCCATTTTTCCTGCGGGTTGGTGTCCTACACACCACCATCGCTGAGCGAGTTGCTCTTGGAGTGCCACCTTCCACTTCTACGCTTTGCACCCGAGAACAGACTTTCAACGTCCTGTTTCTCAGCGTGTATCCCTTGCCAGCCCTCTCCTCTGCCGTTCCCTCCAGGGCTTGGCAACG
>KV751403.1:48172-59886 GCA_001698575.1 Mola mola
AGCACAGCCATATGACCATTATCCCGCTGCCTCTTGCTGAGCATAAAGATCATGCCGCTGCAGAGGAAGCCGAAAAGACAGAATTCTTACTTGCAGAACAAATTGTGCTATCTAGGTGTAATTTACATTGTGGCTACAACAATCAAAATATGGAACACAGAGCAACAGAGGAAACAAGAAAAAGAAGTTTTAAATACTAAAAGAGAAACAGAAATAATAAAGAATCAAAGAAGAATTAGAAATTCACATATCCTCTTAAACTACTGTTTAATTATGATGAGGTCCCTGCAAAGATGGTGTGAGGCAAAGAGGTGGCAGTGCTTGATTGACTCGCCATGGTTTCTGGTCTCGTGGCTCTATATTGGATGACCCAGGGTGATTAAAAATGCAGCATGCAGGAAAGGAATAGGAAGGGGAGAGGAATGGCCGGGGTCAAGCCAGACCGGAGCCTTCAGGTCGGAATGATAAAAGGCAGCAGTGGCGCCACTTCATGGTCACTATCTCCACCTGTCCATCTCTAGCTGCTACTGGCAGCACTCAGCTTCACAGAAGACGGCAACATGCAGCACTGTCTTGGAGAGATAAGGAAGAAGGAGACACAAAGTGTACTCCCAAATGGTGGAGATACAGTATTACGATCTGTCTTAATAAATCCAGTCTCATACCTAGTTTTTAGTGCTTGGGGATTCCTCTATCCTGTAGCTGAAACGGAGTCACAGGATTTCTGTGAAGAATTAACTTTCTAATTCCTATTATGACAGTGTCTGTACTTTGATGAATACAAAGTTTCCCCATCATCATTAGCTACATTCAGATTCAGACTTTTTTTCCACCACCATGAATTTTTTGCTTGTGTGATATTTAGTGTGTTTTCCAACACCTCTTCCCCTTTACTGTAAATTTTGCTCTGAAGCAAACAAACCAATGAATAATTTAACACCTGGATTTCTGACTGTCTCCTTTTGGCTTTGCGAGGATGGCAGCTAAGGAGACCGTGCTTTTTGGCCGCGGCCCTCCCCTCCCTACCTGTCACATAATGTGCTAATTGTGGAGACTGACTGACTGGCTGGCTGGGCTGCTCTCTTGAGATTTGAGGCCCATGACAGGCCGGCCACAGTTGCCTCGTCAATAGATCTAATTGCTCCGAGAGAGGGGCCAGAGTGGAGGCTTTGGAGCATCAGGCGTTTGGTAAAGAGAAACTATGGCGCCATGACTGGGTCAGTAATCAAAGAGAGGCAGAGAAAGGATGGGGTAAGCGTAGCGCTGCCTGAATGACGGAGCTGTCAGTCAACTATGCCTTAAATGATATATAATGACTAAGCTATCCCAATCTGTCAGTATGCCAGCACCTATCTGCCAGAGTACTACTCAAAGGAGAAAAGTGAGAAGAGTGACAGGTGGAGCAGCCGAGAGGGAACCTAACAAGTGATATTTCTGGCAACCAAGCGTGGCAGGTCAGCGAAGAAAGAGGAAGAAACAAAAGACTAACAAAATGAATCTTTAAAAAAATATAAATGAAAGAGATAAAAAGAAGAGAGTGGACTGGCCAGACAAGACGGCTATCCTCTGTCCTCTGTGCAGCCATTTCCCCAGATCTATAAGATAGTTAGTTCCTTATCTGTCCCTGGAGATCGGCCTGTCCGGTCCCTGGCCCAAGGCCCTGGGAGGTCAGGCTACATCAATACCTAGGCAGCCTTTGTTCTGGTTCTGACTCCCTGCTTCACTGCCCTGGCTAACAGGCCACCAGCCTTCAGTGCATCAAAACACCACTCTCTCCACACTCAATAAAGAGTGTGACACAGACATCTCTGTTCCTCGGCAGCGAAGGATTATTCTTCTGCTTATGTGGGCATGCAAGCACATAATCATCAGAAAGGAGGAGAAAAATAAAGCATGTCAGACCTCATTCGTCTTATTCTTTAACAAGGCAGTTATTATTGTGAGTCGGCTGGGAATCCTATTTTATTTATCAGTTATAATTTAATATTATCTTTTACATCAGCCTTCATTATCACAGAGCATGCGAGTCATAGTTCGGATGATTGGCAAATTTAGTCTAATTTTTGTTCAGAATTAGTTAACAGTAAACTACTACCCACAAGTAACTAATATGCTTGGAGATATAAGAGATATGGCGACATAAATGCTATATGAACAAGTAGCTGCAGCCACATGCATCCTTAGGTTCATGTACACACATATGCCCACACAACATTTCACCAACATACGTATGACACATTTCAACACCTTAGAATGTTGTGTGTACTATTGGGCACAGCTTTGTTATGAATCGCAAGTTTTTCCAGAAATTCCATGATCTGTTTTACATCTTTTTCTTAGAGATCAGCCCCACTTTGACACCCCCTTTACACCAGTTGGTCTTACACCTGCCAGAGTGCTACTCTTTCACACACACATGGACATTTGACCTCCATGCCAAATTTCAGTCTCCGGAGCAAAAACTGTGGTTGCCAAAGGGTGGGAAGGTTTTACTGTACTGACCGATTGGTAAAGCTTTATATTTCGGATGTAAATAAATATATATCGTCACCCATTGTATATCATCATACTGTCTTGTGTCAGATGCTGATGTTGTGAAATAGCACGTAGTTGTGGGAGTCGTGAACTCAATTTTTAGTGCAGTGAAGTTTTTGTTCCACCATTTAATCATGGTATTTTTGGCCTGCAAATGGCTGAGAGTTGCCAATTTCATCTTTGTCATACTTACTCATACTTACCACTAAAGCTTTCCACCATGTCCCTTCAGTTAAATTTATTGAAATATCGGAACGTCTGTCCTATATGAGAGAGTTACTGTTGATGCACATCATTTCCCATTCATGTTTTATCATTTTCGAGTAATGACACTTGCCCCCTTTGAAATCGCATTGGTGCTTTGTCTCTTAAAAGGCAATAATGAGTGTTGTAAAAGTTGAAGGCCAAGCTGCTGATTAGTCGGACCTTAAGATGGATAGATATGGCTGTCACTGCTTTGGTCAGTCTGGCTCCTGACATGGACGCTAAAGCACACACAGGATGGGTTATTTCTTAACCCATGGGGATGACCACTAGTTCTCCACACTGGACCCTGACTGTGACTGGCCATTCAAATCACCAACCCCCCTCCTCTGGAAACCCGATCCAGCCAGTCCACCAACTGCTTCAGAATATCAATAATTAATTAGGGAACAGCTATTGGCCCCAAGGGTCAGAGAGCGAGGCTAGAAAAAGAGAGAGAGAAAGGGTGGGGTGGAAGTGAAGGCAGTGGTAGGAAACAGGGGAGTCGTGATTTTGTTTAATAGGTAACACAACATAGACGTTGTTCTTCTCTCTTCCATTTAAAACAACATGATAGCCCTCCTTGGCCCTCCTGTCTCCGACTGTAGCCCTAAGCCCACTTTTCTTCCCTCTGCTCATAAAGTGTCATTAGCCCCAAATTACCAAAATATATTACGCTAATCGTTTTGTTCTTACTGCGGGTTTTAAATGTGTCTGTCCGTGTCTCAGTTTAATAGTTGTGCACAAATAGTCTGTCCTTCCAGAGTAATAATCCTTGTGGCATTTGTTGTTTGATGTTGATTTTTCAATGTTTTAAAGACCACAGACTGATTTACATCTACATTTATAATAATTTTAGTGGATGATGGCAGAAATGTCGTAAAAGGTTTGCTGCATCGTTGTACTGGTATGGGAGCATGACAGAAAAAACTTAAAATTTTGAATACATTTAAAATAATTTCAAGAAGTAAATAAAAACAGTTTGATATTGATAGTGAGATGACTTTTTATGCTCATTAAAAATTTGATGTCCAGTCAAGGAATATATTGTGAATTGTTTTGGGTTTTATTTGGTCTTTTTAGAAAGTTTTTTCACACTTTTTTTCCACACAATGTATCTATGTATTTTGGCTTTCTGATTTTTTTTTTTTTTTGATTTTTTGCTTTTCAAATACAGTAACACACAATGATCAGGTGTAAAAACGAACTCATACAGGACGGATGTGTGCATGTGTGTGTGTCAGGGTGAGGTGGGGGTGGCGATCAATGCGACACAAGTTACAGAGGTGTTCAACTTCAAACTCCCTCCATTTATGCACATACGTACACCTGGCACATGAGTGTGTGTGTGTATGTGTGTTTGAGAGTTTGTGGATAAAGACGGGAGCACCTCATGTGCTCCAGATGTGGACTTGACAAGTTTATTAGCCATTCTTGTGTTAAACAAACCCCATCCCTGAGGTGGGAGACAGAGAACGGACTGATTCTACACATTAGGCCTCATTCTTCACGCCTGCTTATTCAAGCCTGCAAGAGCCCCATCTGTTTCTGGGTCTCTCTGTCATCCTCTCTCTCTCTCTCTCTCTCTTTACAACACACACAATAACACACACACACACACACACACACACACATACACAGTTTGTCTGTCTCTTTTAATGTATACTTGCTTTTTCACACACAATAATGAGATGAAGAAAAACATTTTCTCTCTTACTCACCTGCTTTCGATCTTATAAAATAAAACTCACACAAAACACTGCATGTATTGGTTTTGGCTATCAGTAACCCTGTATGCAAACCCTGATGACTGTAACACACTTTATTAAATTAGTTGTCAGTTATCATTCCTTTACAGACTGATTAATTTATGTATTTAATGCCAGTGGGTGATTTACTGCCCTGCTTTAGCTTATATTTCGACTCATATTTTCAGTTTCTAAATATCAAATATCATTATTTCATGTAATGTAACATAATCATTTGTGTGTGTTTGCGTGTTCTGTGCCTCAGCAATGCCCCCAGGAAGCCCAGGCCCGATCACGCGTCACGAGTCGTCAGACAGCCTGGCGTCGGACCACAGTGGCCAGGAGGACGAGGAGTGGCTCTCTCAGGTCAGACCTCTACCTTAACCAACATTACAGTGACATTCAGTTAGTCTTTGAAAAGCAGCGACATCACGCCCAACGCTTGGCCAAAATGTACTCTGTTGCTTTGGTGAAAGAATAAACGTAAAGCGATGCCCCATACGTTTCTATTTTAGTACTTTAAATGCAAACATGCATTTTGAACCCAAGACATGTTTTTTCTCAAGATGTGATTTTGTTTTGTCTTATTATAGGTCAAGTCCGTGATGTAGAAATCTGTTGCTTTGACGTTGATGATTTAGGTCCGGCACATAGTTAAACAGTGGTGTAACAACGCCTATTGGCACAAAGGTCCATGTTCATGAAGCAAAACAAAAGTTTTGAAAACCCCATCACATTACGGCCAAAAGCCATTTATTCGCCAAAGTGTCCATTCAGAGTGGATGAAGCTGCTGCCAGTGAACCGCCGCACAGCAACTAGAGTGCTTCTTAAACGTGTACTCATGGCACCAGTTCTAAAAGGTCTGTTGTGAAGACGGCCACATCAGAGTTTTAGAAATGTAGGGAATATTCTTTTTTGAGGTGTGACAGCGTTGTAGTCAGAGATCTCACAATTTTGGATGACTTTAACCATTTCCTCAGAACTTCAACACAAATGGCTTTGTCCACATTGCCTGCTCCTATCCAGAGAGTGCTGCTGGATAAAAAAATAAATAAAGATCAAACGATTATCTACAAAACTGGAAAAGAGATGCTTTCCATCTCCGAAGTTCCCTTTAACTTTATAGAGCTTTTTAAACTCTTAAGCCTCTTCCTCATTGTTTTGGTGTTCGGGGCCGCAACCCCTTTCTCACTCTGATTGTTTCCAGCTGTGGCAGGAAGCTGTTTACGACGAGAAAGCTTGATAAAGGCACTGTTCGCTACCTCCCCAACACCGAAGAGCGGATAGACCGTTGGTGAATAGCTGGTCAACATAGTGCCCCATTTAGCCGTTGAAAACCCAGATAATTCCTTCGAGCCTGGTGAAGACAAAAACAAAACTCAATGGAGAGTGAATAGTTTTAACACATAACAATAACAACTTAACAGCTTGTTGCTGTGTCAGTTATGTTTTTTTGGCCTGATAAACGTCCCAGGTGGGCAAAGGGCGTTAATTACAGGTTTTAAAGCATCATATAATTGGATTTTGACCCTGATTTACCACAATTTTAACAATTCTCTTTGCTCTTTGCTTTGGAAAACGTATTGTTTTGATATAAAACTGAGAGTTAGTACTTCACATGACATGTCACAGCACAGATTAAGTCTTCAATTTGTTGTAGTCGTACAGAATCTTGTCTATTGGTACACACTGGAGTGCATTCTTTGGTCACATCGTATTTAACTTTCTTGCTCAGTCAAGTAGCAGTATTTACTTTCAGGCTTTTTTCCTAATCACAAGCACCATCCTAAGTTGTTCTGAAAAATCCACCGCACGCACACACTGGTCTCTTCAGCTTGGTTAACCCTCGGTGCACTCATCTCTGGTGTCGGCAGGTAACCCACTACATTTTCACCATCAATAATTCCATTGCATGCATAATTGATTGGTTAAAATGCATCCCACTTAGCTTGCAGAGGCCCAGGTTCATATCTGCCATGATAGTTTGCCAGAAGCAAAACTATCCATTGCACTAACCCACAATTTTGGCGTCTTCCTGTCAGAACAGTAGTAGTGATGCATTTGGCTGTGTTTGGAGAACTGTACAGCACTTCATGCCCTCACGTGCACTTAAAATGATTTATCAGTAACTGGAAACTTTCATTCTGTAAATACATTTACAGGCTAAACACCCAAAAGAGGGTTAGATGGATAGATATTATGCTGGGTAGTTTACTGCTGTCCCTTCAGAGTTTGTGAAAAGGCTGGGACATATCAGGAAAAATATCATGGTTGATTGAAAAATATTAAATATATAAAATTTGAATTAGAGATCAAGTGCATTTCACTTCAACAGCCATGATTTGTCCCTAACAATCCATCCATCCATCCATTTTCTACCGCTTATGTTAGGGCTCGCGGGAGGTGGCTGAAACCTATTCCAGGCCGAGTACAGTTCATCACAGGGCTGACATATAGAGACAAACAACCATCCACACTCACATTCACACCTACAGGCAATGTAGAGTGACCAA
This sequence comes from Mola mola, assembly GCA_001698575.1. NCBI lineage: Eukaryota > Metazoa > Chordata > Actinopteri > Tetraodontiformes > Molidae > Mola > Mola mola. Next base: position 55,213 of record KV751403.1, read on the forward strand.
TTAACCCCCAGTTTGCATGTTTTTGGATTGTGGGAGGAACCAGGGAGCATACGGAGACATGTTCTCCCTGTGCAGACACAGGGAAAACATGCAAACTTTACACAGAAAGGCCCTCTTTGTCACTCCTCTGCTAAAATTACAGAAAGATAGAAATAGCCAGGAATCAGTAAGGCATACACATGCTCCAAAACTAGCACCTGCTACTTGCTAAATGTGATAAAAAAAAAAATCTAGATTAGCGAATTTAAAAAAATCAACTCCGCCACCAGTTGTAGCTATTTGTTTCTTTACAAAGTCTTCATCACTGCAATAAAAAAGTTGGCCGACAATGTTTTGTTTTGCATTGACTCTGCACAGCATTTAACTGTCAATTATTATATCAGCATTCTTTGATTGGCCACTGCAGTCCGCTGTCACTGCAATTAGGGATACTTTACCGAAGTTAAGTGGCTTCATTAGTATTATTGGTATCACAAAGGAGAATATTACGCTAACGGCAAAGACAGTCTGCACATAAATGGCAGCGCATTGCCAGATTGGATCAACCTAAAGGGCAGATGCCGTTTATAGCTGATTGAAAAACAATATTTTGTCTGATAAAGTTTATCAGCCATTGAGGTCTGGCTTGGTAACCAGTCTAGACAGGATAACGGCATGAAGAGCAAACCTGAGCAACATGCCATCGGCTCTGTCGGGCGAGATAGGGAGAGGAGGGGGTTAGGAGTTGACTCTGGATTGAAACATCTGGACCATCCATCCTGCTGCAAGGAGAGCACACTGGCAGCTGTTCAGCTCAGAGATTGGGCGTGACGTTGTTGGTGTTAACTGCCGATACACACACACAGAGTGAAAATCCTCCTCCCTCCTCGGTGGCCTAATTTGCACAGCTGTGACAGATCACCTACAGTATATTTAAGCGTGTATATGCATAAATATGTGTATGGGTATAGACACACGGAAGTGTTAATGGAGTGTAAGCTCTCACTCTTGTGTTGGCACCTGGCAGCCAGAGAGGGAGCGTGAGCTGAGATCTGGGCTGAGGTGAGAGACGAATGTACGCAAAGTAAAGATAATGAAATGTGAGCAGTGAGACACCAAGAGGCGTGTTAAGTGCTGCAGGGAGTTGAGAAGTCAGAGTTAGTATGGGAGAGCAGTGCAAAGTGGGAGTCCAAAGCAGGAGATTGGTTCGTCAGTAAATTCAGGGCCAAGAGGAGATGAAGAACGGAGGAGGCAGTTATAGTCTGATGTTTGAGTCACCCACTCCGTAGCCCTCTCCCATCCTATTTTCAGCCAGCATTAGTGCCACATCTCAGGTGCCCATGGACTGCCTGCCACGCCAGTACCGTCTTAACCTCCCAGTAGGCCTCAGCTCAGCCTCACTGCCATGCTGCTGTGAGTGTCACACTTGTATTAACCCTCCAGGATGGTTTCCCATCATGCCACCGGCACTCCTGGCACGCACAAGACCTTGACGAGTTCTGACATCACCCTAAGACTTTAAGTCGTGCAAGCTTTTATTTGGATGGCTGTGTAACTGAGTTCATCTGAGTACTGCCTGGGTTGCTGGAGTATGGGCACAGAGATTGACACCCAACCACTATTTCCCATCCACTGATGGCAACTCTTGAGAAAACCTGTCGGAATTACGTCCTCGTCTAACGGTTGGTTTATTCATGGAGGCGCTTGGGTACATTTAAAGAGCAATACAGATATTTATGTTTGTGCTAAAGGTGACGGTACAAGTCGGTCGTTTGCTGCAGTAGTTCGGTCCAGTGATGTAACAGGAGGTTTTGTAGTGGACAGTTTAGTGCATAAGTGTAGGTGACACAATTTGGGTTATTTTCCCTCAGTACACCATAACAATGGCAAAAAGTGCCCCATTTTCAGAGTCTCAGGAGCAATTGGAAATTTCACTGACAAGGTGTTTAAAGGGCAGCTGTGATTTATTCCCTCATTATTCATTGACAAATTAAGCAGATTAAAGGTCTGGGGTTCATTTAATTCCTGGTTGATGCAATTGTGACATCTCTCGAAAATATGTCACTGTCAAAATACTTATGTCTCTAACTATATGTCCAGAGAATGATCTAATGTCAGTGTTAAGATATCTGTTTTTATTGTTTAGGTTTAGGTCACAGACAAGTGAAAGAGCCAGCTATGTCTAAAAGAGAGGTGGGGGGGATATCGTTTAAAATTAAAAAAAAAAAAAAGATTTTAAAAAATTAAAAAAAATTTCACCACAAAGATCAACTGTGATGCAAAAAAAAATACAAGAGAGTTTTAATTAATTTTATTGATACAGAGAAAACTGTTCCAACATTAGTGCCCAGGCTTTTGCAACTTTATTTTATATCAAAGCAACCAGTCTTTAAATTTCTTAGAATCATAAAGGTTTTAGTTGCTAAAATATGATGAATTGGATGCTGATTTATCCAAGATCTGTTTTTCCAGTAAGACAGGTGGAATAAATATTCATTGAGAGATGCACTGAGTTGGGAAGAAGAAGCTGTAAAATTCCCATCAACCTCAGCTTTACTTAATGTTCAGTGCCATTTAGCAAAGGTTAACAAGCCAACATACTAAAATGAGTCATTTTGCAATGTAAACATTACCTGATAAACATCAGCATGCAAACGTTGTCAGTTTAACATGTTAGCATACTGACATTAGCATTTAGCTCAAAGCACAGAGGCACCTGAGAGTTTCTCAAGCTTCTGTTTAGAAGACTATAAATGTTTCTCTCTCATCACGTTCTATTACCTTTTTGCTCACAGGTAGAGATTGTGACCCATACAGGGCCCCACCGGCGCCTGTGGATGGGCCCCCAGTTTCAGTTTAAGACCATTCATCCTTCAGGCCAGACGACGGTCATCTCCTCTTCGTCTTCGGTCCTGCAGTCCCAAGGCCCCACTGATGTCCAACAGCCCCTTCTGGACTTTGACACGGACGACCTGGACCTGCACAGCCTCAGGTGCTTACACACTGTCAAATCTTAAGCACCCAAATGCGTGAGGCTATATTTTCATATTAGAAAAACATCCATCAAAATCTTTAATAACCCGAAGCTGACCCTATTTACATTTAATGTGCAAGTACTGTACATGTGCAGGATCCAGCCCGTGCGCTCAGAGCCTGTCAGCATGCCCGGCTCCTCGCGGCTGGTGCCGGATCGTAGAGGTCAGTCCAACATCATGGACGTAGGATCAGGTAGGAATCGCCACTTCTTTTACTGTATGTATTCACGGGTCCTCCTCCTCTGCTCTGACATAGCTTTGGTTCTTCTGTTTCATTGTTCTCTCAGTTGAATTATGCTTTCTCTTTATTCCCATTGTATTCCTACAATCTCATCACTAGAATGTTGTTGTGGTAGTTTTAGGATCATTAGTCAGCATGTTATGTTCAGGCTTACCACGGGGACTGCTGTCGCACAGTCCCTACTAATTCTGCTTATTCTAACTGGGTGTCTTATATTAGCAATATATTGGTGATATTAAACAATGACAATGTTTGATAATATAATTACAGAGAAAAATGGCATGTTAAATGACAATTTAGTTCAGCTATTCATATGCTGTTAATATTACAGCCTACACAACCAGCACCACAAGCACATTGTACTGTTGTGAAATCAAAATGAGATCATCTAACTCCAGCACAAACCCATCATGGTGGATTATAAACAGTCAGTTATTTACACCAGCCATTCAGCGGTTTGGCCACATCCCACCAGGGAGAGTTGTGAATGTCACGCTACTTTCCTGCATCGCTGTGAGCACCGTGCTCTTATTCTGCATCAAAATCCACTGTGCCTGTGTGACCAGGCCTGTGAGGTCCATCAGCGTTCAGACAGGATTGATTGGGTTTCAAGTCATTTCGATGTCCCTCTACATGTCTCCGTTAATCTGGTTATGACGTTAGAGTAATCCAATCACACGCAGCTGAGAGGATTTTACCCCCTAAAATATGTCTTTTGCTCTCGACCTATAATGCCGTTACATGTGTCTTGTGAATGCTTATGCGGATTATGGCTGGCGTTCACTGCAAGCACGGGCGAGGGAACCGTCACTTATTGCGTGACATTCTATCTCGGACAAAAAGAGATAGAGGCTGGCATCTGATCTGGCCACACGCTGACAGATAGCCACCACCGGCTTTTTCACTCAGGTGTCTGGAAATATTCACAGCTCGTGTCACAAAATAGGTGTGGTTGCAAATAGTTTTTTCATATCTGATAGAGTCTGTTTCTCCACCTTGCTCCACTTTCAACACATTCCAACACAAAACTGTAAACATCTATTGTTAAACTGCGTGTTGTTTACAGCATTTTTTTCTGCTTTCGTACTTTGGATTAAAGTGTTTTTTTTTTTTTTTTTTTTAATTGAGTGTTTTGTTTTCAGAAATTGTGCTGTTGAGTCTAGAAAACGCTACTTGAGTAATTAAACTTTCATCGCAGGCATTAAATAATTTGATAAAGCTACATGTATTGTATAATAATGTACAATGTTTTATGTAAAGGGACATTTATGACTCAATAATAATCCCAAAGTAAACGATTAAGATGTATATATTTGTAATTACTTAATCTAACTTTAAATTACAAATCAATAATTGCAGTTTAAAATAATCTAAAACTTAACGTCTAGAAGCAGGAGGCAAATAAACAGAGATGCAAAG